>JAUMHO010011880.1:0-10391 GCA_032360965.1 Ulva armoricana | reverse complement strand
AGCCTGGGCTGCTGTTGTTTGATTCCATGACCTTGGTCCACTTTGTGGGTTTGCCCTTGTACTCTTTTGTAACTACTGTAGTGGTGCTGTAGCATTCTCGATATGCGTGTGTTCACGAATATTCACATTAATGTGGTATATTCGTATCGGCCTGCACAAGGGTCGGAAGCAGGCCGCCTTCAGAACTGGTTCGGTGTGAAACACAACAAGCCTGCGGCTGTATATGTATTCAAATTTTCGATGCAGTCTTTCGTGGGCCCTAGCCTAGTGTATAGGAAATGCGCTGCAGCTGCGCATGCATGTTTTCTGGTGATGCACATCGATCAACAGCACAGAACACACGCTGACCATACACGTGAAAGACATGAAAGGTCAGAAAACAGGCTCACTACGTTCTGCTTGATGACGGTTGACTAACGTCGCGTTCAATCGTATGTGCCTTACACACGTTATCACCAATGCTAGCGTCGGCTCACCAAAGTACTGGCATGCAGCGTTCGTGGAGAAAGGCACCATTGTGCAACATTTCGTCTGGGAGTCATGTGTGTAGTCGCTGTGGCATACGGTGATGAACGTTTGGTACAGCGCATACATGTAGCATCCATGTGACCAAGCTTCCGGAATCATGTAGTTGACTAACGTTAACTGCTGGCTGCTGGATCACGTGACAGTGGGCACCGCGTGGAGCCCCACATGTGCCATAAAGGACAAAGTTTGAATTCCTGATGCTTGAACAACGCAGCCATGCAGCCTCTGATGCATCACGGCGCAATCCTATTTATACGGCTGACATTCGGAGAATTCGCTACCAGTATATTTTCCATCGTGCAAAGCGAGACTTCACTCCCGGCCACCGGACAATTGCAAGCCACACACACCCCTTCCCAGCATCGACGCCGGCTACCTGTCAATTGGCCGAAGACTAGGAAATTGTGAAGATCTAGAGGTAAGCTTCCTTCTATGTTTTGTTGCGACAAATCGATGTGTATTACCGTTGTTCGTAGCTCCATGACGCTCATAGGTGATGGCTTGTGCATGCACCATGTTTGCCACTGTGAAAACCCAAAGCATGTCAACGGATTTTCAGGTTTTGAAGTAGCGATGATAGTCAAGTCGTTCTTAGCTGGCCTTGCCTGGATTTCAGTGACTGGAGCTCAGGCTGTATATAGCGTGGGCAATGCCCATGGTACGCTTTTCCTGTTGCCTTTGAACAATGCTGTACGAGCCTGCTTCCGTTGACACGTTGTAACGTGCTTGTCTTGCGTGACTCGCCGTCTCCGACATGCAGATAGCGTGGCAAAGTGCGACCTCACTGCCATCACGAAGGCTTCGTCGGAATCAGTAGCGGTCGCCGCGCAGGCAGTGGAACATGTCAATGCAGTCCTTTGCGGCGATGACAAAGACGATGTTTCCAGGGATGCTGCCGCTTCTGCGCTCGCAATGGCAACAGCTTTTGTTGATGCGTTGGTGAACACCACTGCCTCCTGTTACGCAGGTATGCTCACTAACCTACAAAGCTTCCTTCTACCCCTCAAGTTTGCGAGCACCGACTATCTTTGCACCTGAACAGTGTTGACCTGTTCGAGGTAGTTTCTGATCATCTCTGCCTCTGTCAGTGTGCCTGGCAGTTCATTGCAGAAAACTGTTTCTTTGTACGAGTACTCATTGCAATTGCTGCAATCTTTGAGTGTGACCTGTGACACTTGTACCTATGAATATGATGCTGACCCAGCCGCATTAGTGTGTGATTGGCTGCTCCATACAGTGGCCTTTGCTTCATGAGTGCACTGCCGTTCCTTATGACTGCACAAGCCCAGGTAATCTTGTGCATTGGCTGCAGAGGGCTATGCTTCATACAAGATCAATGGGGGATCTCTTGCATATGCTCAGGCAACAGCTATTGCTGAGGCCTATGCAGAGGCTGCTGCTGTTGCTCAGACATGCCACAAGTGCCTAGCAGCTACATCCCTGGTTGCTGTCAGCTATGAGAAGATTTTCATCAATGCCACATCTCAGATTGATACAAGACTCCAGAGTGTTGCTGCTGGCGGCTCTACTGCTGACACAATCAGTGCTTCTGCCAATGCATTTCTCAATGTTACAGTGGTTGCACTTGCAGAGGTGTGCAGTGTTACCTCTGACAGAGTGTCCCGCTTACCATGCAGATTGCCCGATAATTCTTCTGCGCAGATTGATATGATTATACTATGCCATGCTGGTGCACTGCGGCAAACGTTAACGTTACCAGTCAGAACAAGGAATTGGCCATTATTGCAGGTTCTTGTTGAGGCTCGAGCTGAAGTTGACAAGTGCGCTAGCAGTACCAATGCCATAATCGCCACTGGAGATGTGACAGATACCAACACCATTGCTTGTCAGCTGAATAGCTCCGCTGCGGATGATGAAGTTGTGAGGAATGCATGTGTTGCTGTATCAACAAGTGTCGCTGCCCATGTTTGTGGTGATGGAATGGCCAATTCCACCTTCGAAGTTGAGGCGCAGGTGTGAAGTCACTCTTGATGCTGCTCTGCCGTGAGATCCTTGTTGTCAGATCATGTAGGCTTGCACTGCTGCTTGGCACACTGTCCACCGCTATGTTATCACCAGTGGAGCTGCTCTGGCACAGTCATGTCCCACAAGGTGGACCATCATTATTTGCAGCTGCTACATTTACTAAATCTGAAATTCATGCCTGATCGTGAAATGTCCCATGTTGTAGGCAATCGGACAGGCCATGGCAGTTGCCATTACAGAAGTTACTCTCGACTGCCAAGTTGAAGGGAAAGGTGTAGTCTGTGCCGTTGGCAAGGCAAACATGACCAAGACTGCTAAGGTGTGCTGACACTACACAGTGCAGCTCAGAATTCTGACTTCCTTGCCAAACCAGCACATGCCACACATGATTCTTCCTGCCAGTGGTGTTTCTGTTCCTTGTGTCTAGACACACCGTGATTCCGAAGCACTATGTGTGCAGGCTGTTGCTTACGCCTTTGCATTCGGATATGTCAGTGCTACCAGCAGCTGCAACCATGTTTGCCACTCAGACGTGAGCGGTTTGACTGAGGCCATTGGTTCCGTTCTTGCGACGGCCGCATCTGACAGCTTGGAGAAGCAGTGCGCTGGTAAATTTTCTCTCACATGTTGCTATCAGTTTTGGTGGGAAAGCGTACTTCTGATTGTCCTTTTCTTTGTCATCTAGATTTTGTCACGCTGACACTAGCCAGTTCTGCAGATCCGGATTCATATTTTGACATCAACGTCACTGAGACACAGATTGTTGAGTCGACAATCACAGCTCTCGCCCACATCCTCACAGCAGCCACAGCGACCTCTGAAGGTGTCTGTGACATTAGCTTAAACATGACAGCTGCCGTAGCCCCTGAGCCGGCACGTCTAGTGTCTGGTCCCCCCCTGGGACCTCAGCCCGGGCCGTATGCTCCAGCACCATCTCCAGTGCCGTACCAGCCCCCGACCAATGTCTCAAGCCCGAGCCCCTCCCCCACCCCATCTCCGTACCCAGTTCCGTCACCGGTGCCGTACCAGCCCCCGACCAATGTCCCAAGCCCGAGCCCCTCCCCAACCCCATCTCCTTACCCAGTCCCGTCCCCACCGCCGTACCATTACCCAACTGACCCATCCCCTCACCCGTCTCCCAAGCCAGCTCCACATGCCCCACCAGTCCAAACTCCTTCTCCTCACCCTAGCCCGGTCTACCCACACCACAAGTCCTCACCTCCACCTCATCCTGAGCCCAAGCCACACCCAACACCCACCCATCCTCATCCAGCTCCCTCTAAACCACCGGCTCCTCCACCACACCATGCCAAGCAGCCTGCTAAGCCAACCAGTAGCAAGCACCCAGTCAGCCACAGTAAGCCTCCACGCAACCAGTCGCACCCGAAGAAGCCCGCAGGCAAGCGCCCGGTAGGCCGGACCCACCGCAGGCGGTCAGCAGCACAGCGTCCCGTTCGCAGCGTTCGTGACGCAAAGAAATACGTCCGCCGCCGTCCACACCGCCGTTCTTCACGCAGTCCAACCCGACGGTCGTTCCGACAGAGGCGCAGGGCACGTAAGGATGAGCTTGAGAGGAAGGCGCACAAGCGCGACCGTACTCGCCGGGATGCCAAGGATCGCAAGGCAAAGTTTCTGAGTCGAGCACGCAAGGAAATCCGAGAGCGCCGTGCTCGTGAAGCTGCTCGTGCGCGCCGTGATGCTCAGCTGCGGAAGCACCGTGAGGTGCTTCGATCCCGCCGCGACGCTGCACAGCGCAAGAAGAGAGAGGCAGCTCGTTCACGCCGTGATCAGGCGCAGCAGACGGGGCGTCAAAAGCAGCGTGCTCACCAGGACACACGTCAAAGGAACGCCCACAAGGCTTCTCGCAGGCGCAGTGATGCGCGTGATGCTCAGCAGCGCCGTGCAGCACGCCAGGCAGACAGGGCCAGGCGTGAGGGTTGACCTTGTGAATGATCAGCCTGATAGTTTTTATGCCGTTGGCATGTATTTGTCATCAGTTGGATGGGATTTGATGCTCCGTGCCAGTGTCCGTAACATGTAGTGCATGGGATGTGTAACTGCTGCATGGAAAGAAATGAGCGCATTACGTTCCTGTGCAGATCAGCTCGTGTACAGCTATCTGCTGCATGAGGTAATACATGCAGCCCCCCTCCCCTTTCCCAATCTCCACGATCCCGGACCCCGACCTGCCTGCCCTCACCCGCACCGCCATTCAACCCACTGTCACCCCCGCCCCAGCCACTTCTGTTCGCGGGCCCCTGGGGGGAGGGGGTGCCGTGTGCCCGCCTTCCGTGTCATGGGTGGTTGCCCATGCATGGGCGTCATATGACGCGTTTGTTTGGCGATGGTGGGGTGTGCAGGCAGGTTGCAGGTTGATCTCCGTGTAACAACACAGAGACTCACGCGTCAGCAGGCTGTGCAACACCGTTCGTGCTTCAGGTTCCACTGTCAAACACAATGCTGCCAATAATAAACTTCTCACCAGTACCAGCAATTTGCAGAATGTCTTTGCCGTTGCATGACGGCAGTGTGTGACACCGATGCTGATATGAGTGGAAGAGCTACATCATCAGATTCAGAATATCAAAAACATCATACGTGCATACATCATCCCGGGCCCTCTGCTGTCCCCAAGTGACCGTGCACATATTGCAAGATGTGTGTGGGATCGTAGACGCCGTCACTCTATGTATCGATGACAGTGAGCATTTTGTATCGGAGCGCTGATTGCCACTGTGCGTATTTGTGCATGCAACTGTGCCACCTGTTAAACCAGCCACCTGTTAACTTGAAGTCGGCAGAGGAGGGGTCCCCAGATGGCCGACAAGAGGCGCGCGGCGGTGGCTGGACGCAGGCAGGGAAGCGGCCCCCGGGAGGTGACACAGGGAAAGAGTGAAGGGGTATGGGAGAAACGAGGCAGCGGAGTGGCGCCGTGGGTGCGAGGGGACAACGGTGGCGCGAGGGGACAACGGTGGCAAGGCAGCTTGCATGGCTATAGCTACTTGGGTATAGAGGGGGGATGGCTCAGGTCGCATTGCTGATCAGCCTCACTCCATGCGTATGGGACCTCAGGCTGACAGAAAGCCTGTGCCGCGCAAAGCGTGTGCTGGCGCCCAGGGGTTGCAGCGTTTTGTCTGAAACTGCTCAGGAGGCAGCCACGTGCAGAGTGCCAGAAACACACCTGAGCGGGATGAGCGTTCGTCAGCAGCGACGACATCGACAGGGACAGGGACAGGGACAGGGACGCGCAACAGGGCAACGCATGCTGCGCAGTGTCTGCAGCTTGGAAGGGGTGCCTGAACAGTGATACCGTCGCCAGGGACAAGGCCCGGATGGTGTCACCGTACCCCTCGCTTGAGGTGGCACATCCATGAACACCAGCGCAGAGTGTACCAGTCAGTTACAAAGAAGACGCCGTAATGCCTGTTGCTGCGGGCTAAACAGGAGGCAGCAGGGACTGCAAGGCACGGGCCGGGCTCGTAGCCGCCCCCCCGCACCGGGCTACTCGATGCCGCTCCCACGCACGCAGAAGGCCAGGGGGCCGGGGGGGCGGCACCGCCGGGACCCCCTGCCGCCGCCAAAGGACGTGGGAAGCGTCCGCACAAGCAACAGGGGAGGGCGACGCGCGGCACCGCGAGAGGATCTGTCGCCACACCGCGAGGAGTGGGCCGGGAGGCCGGCGAAAGGGTGGCTAGGGGGTTCGCGCCGTGCGGCACTGTGTGCGCTGTGACCTCAGCTACCTCAGCTACCTCAGCACGCACGGCTGGTGTGTACAGACAGGTGCTTGTCTGAACGACTGTGTGCTGGCGGCGGCACGGCGGCGCGAACCCCTACCTCCGAGGAGCGTACCGCATGATGGAGCGTACCACATGATGCTCACGGGGATGTCCACGGGCGGCACCTGGCGGAGTTCTGCTGGCATGATCTCGCTCTGTGTTGGCCGGTCGGAGGAAGGGTCTGTGTGCATGCGTATTCGACTCCCCTGGTCCGGCTCCCCCCAGCCCGTCTTCCTGCGCAGGATGTCCAAGGCGGCGAGGCATGCCCAAGGAAGTCTCACGCGGTGAATCTCGCATGCACCTGCTGAGTATGCCAGCAGCGCGGGTTTTAGGCTGGTCCAGTGGACGACTGCTACTGTCCTTGAGTACGGGTGCTGTCGCCGATGCCCCGGGCCGTTTGAGTTTGGTGTGATGCCGTTTGAGTGGTATCTTGGATTCCCCTATCCTGCGCCTGAAACATGCACTCATTGCCGGTGCAGTGAGGTCCGGGCCAGGAAGGGCGCTGGAGGGCCTGGGCTCTGCAGAAGGGGTTAGGGGCCGCCTGCCTGGGATCCCGATCACTGGGCCTTTCAATATTGTCCCGGCAAATTCGGGGGTTCTGGGGTTCAATATCGGCCCGGCCAAACAACCCAGGTTCTGGGCACGGCGCACAGGTGGTAGACCCCTAGCACGAATGCCGCAACCAGACTTGACACGCATGCAGGACTGGCGCCGGGGCAGTACTACCAAAGGCCATGTCGTGTAGTAGAGCCGGTGCAGAGCTGGGAAAACACAGTATGAAAGTGCGTCGACGATGATCATAGCTGCAGCCTCCCCCTGATACCACCAGACTGTCGCCGAGTCCAAGGGAGCGCAGCGCCATCATGCGCCATCATCACAGCACGGCGCCTCACACGCCTACGTGCCTCTGGCCCCATGTGGATGATCATCCAGATTGTGTGCCACGTGTTAACATGTTTACTTACAACCGCCCTTGTCTCGAACTGAGCCCCCGCCCTCTCCCGCCCCCTCCCACAGCACCGCCTGCGATGTGGGTGAACTAGTGTCTAGCTACGTGGATCCACCTCATGCACACTACATGTAATCACAATGGTGGCAGGAAACTGGCAGGTGCAGATGTGAGCTTGCAAACAGGTCCACTGCGCAGACGTCGGGTCGGCTAGCGCTCTGGGTTGATGCCACGCATTCATCCAAGGGCCAGCGCTGTAGGATGAACAGGTCGAGTCTGTGCTCGATACAACTCCTGCAGCCGGCATGCACAGCCGGATGGGCGGAAGCAGGACAGCGAGGCAGCCGGTATGTATGGTAGACTCCATGGATCCATGTGGCTGCATGTACCAACGCGGGGGGGTGGGGGGGGGACAGAGATACTGGGAACCGTTGTGTGCATGTAGGGTTGCACCCTGCCTCTAGGTAGCTGCACACCTGTGATTTTGCTGCCGTCCTGCACTCCATCATGGTCCAACGCTCTTCACACCCACCTGAGGACCACCCCCTCTCCGTAGGGTCGATGGCTGTGGCCGCAGCATGCCGCCCGTGCAGGGGCCGTGTATCTATTCCCCTCCTGCTCGGCCCGGCTGCCGAAAATCAGGCTTCACTGGCTGCTTGTGTCTGGCTGCAGCGCTCTTGCTGCCTCTTTCCCGTTTCCTGTTGCCTGTTTTCTGTTTCCTGTGTTGCGCGCCACTCGGCAGCCTCCTCCCGCAACTGCGTTGCGTGGGTTTTGCATGCCCAGTTGGGCTGCCCTCGAGTCGTGGCTCCGCTGCACGGTGCCCCTACCTGATGGCGACCCTGGGGTTGTGCCCCCGCTGCTCCTGTCTTGCACTTGTTCGCCCCTAACAGTGGGGGTGCTGTGGCCTATTAATGATTGCGACGACATGCAGAAGGGGACGGAGGTCTAGCAACTAGTGGGGGTGCCTGGCGCGGATCAGAGTCACAGCATACACATCAGAGTCACAGCATACACATGCCGCCCCCACACCTGTGCACGGCCTGTAAAAAAACATGATTAAAAAAAAGGCAAAAAAAACAGGTCGCCAATCATAAACGGGCATTGACCACAGCTCCCGGCAGGTATGGATGGACAAGTGCAGCACAGGGGAGGCAGCAGCAGCAGACAGGGCAGGCCTCTGTGTCTGCTGCACGCCCCTGAAACAAGCCATCTGCACCTGGGTCCTCCAGCAGCAGCACACGAAGCGACACGCGAGGGTCTGGCGAGGATCCGGCAGCCTCACAGTCCGCACACCACACCCGCAGCTGCGCCGGGTCGCTGGCGTCGGCATGGCTCACGGCACTACCGGGCCCGGGGGAGGTCACTCTACGTCAACGCACGACTGCAAATCGGCGAGGATCTCTTTGCGGGCCAAGACGGTGACCCAGCGTGCGTGTGCGGCCGATCAATGACGGCAGGTGGCACCCGCTCTCTCATATGCGGCGCGCTATGGCACACGGTGGTGGCCTGACGCAGCACGATTGCGGAGGCCTGGCTCCGGATCGCACGATTGCGGAGGCCTGGCTCCGGATCGCCGGCCGCGGCAGTCTCGCAGCCACCCGTGAGCTGCATATCAAACAGATCCCGCGGCGGCGCCGTGCAGGTGGCATCCCTTCCCCGCCCGCCCTCCGAAGGCCCCCTGCGGAGGCGGACATTGCCCGCGCGCGAAACCCTGCCGGCCCCGCCTGGGCCGTGCCTTCTACCCTTCATGGCATCCCCCTCTGCACCTCTCCCAGTCGCCGCCGCAACATCAGTCGCAGCTGGAAGTGCCGCCTTCACACACCCCGCCGCCGGCGCATCTGCATCCCCCGCACCCACGATTGCATCTCCGATCGCATCCCCCGCACCCACAATTGCCCCTGCCGATGCTGCAGTTACCGCCGCGCACAACGGCCCCACCGACAATACGCGACTTGCGCCGCGCTCGCAGCGTGATCTTCAGCGCGGTGACCTCATCATGTACCTCCTGGGACGCCCCGTGGTGGTGGATATGCGCCACAACCGCTCGCATCATCAGCAGTTGCCGCTGCAGCATGGGAGACGTACCGGCACAGGCGCGTGCCGCTTTCCCCCCCTGCTCCATAAGGCGTACGGCCGTGTGGGCCCCCAGCCGTTTCTCCCCTCAATGGGATTGTAGAGTTTACGGCCTCGAAAGACGCTGGCTCCCAAGGGAATCTTTATGGAGAATGCGATATCGCATCGTTGCGTGACCTCTCCACCACGCTCTATCGCGGCGTTGCCAGGCAGGTCCTTCCTTCGGCGCCACTGCGGCCGCAACTCGATGGGCGGCAGGTTCTACCTGTGCTGCCTGTTCCGACCGACGGCCTTGCGCTGTGATTTGGCCGCCGCAAGGGGGCCGCCGCTTGTGCGTGACTCTGCAAGGAATGCCCTGCACGCCCTCCGCGCCGGACTGCTCGAGACACGTGAGCCACGAACGAACAAGGGACCAGTTCGGCAGGCAGATGCCACACGTACCATCAGGACCCGGCAAGTCAGATGTCGACGGCAGCACACAGACAGGTGGCCACACGAACTGACGACGCAAAAAGGAAGGCAGCAACAAGAGAGCCACAGAGGTAGCGGACCCGCATCGACGCAACACCATCACGCGTTAGGGCAGGGTCAAGGAGGAACGGGACTGTACACCGTGGCAACGACACAGCAGCCTCCACCATCCAGGAGTGCGCGTTCGACAACTGCAAGTTCGTCAGGGTAACGCCCAGGCATGCCATGAGTAGGTGTTTGATGTGGCGCCAGCGATGCTGAGGCATTGATGCTTTACATCGCCAGGGGGGTGACGGCCCAGGGCACCGGCGGATTCAAGCAGGAAAGGGACAAGACACGCCGATGCGACATCCACCGAGATAGAGTCATCAGGAAACACAGCCTGCAACACTTCTTCTGCCTGGGTGCACCCAGCACAAGCCATGGCAAGGTCTTTGCGCAGGACGCCAACAACGGAGCTGCCGTCCGAGCAAGAGATACAGGGACACACAAAGAGCAAATGCTCAATGTGCCGCCATCTATGCTGCCGTTGAGCCTGATCCGGAGGAGCCGAGCCAAAGTCCGGGCAGGAGGGGAACACACGGCCCCCGCAGAGGTGGCACGACGAG
>JAUMHO010011869.1:0-10391 GCA_032360965.1 Ulva armoricana | reverse complement strand
GCCCCGGTCGCCACTCCCCGCGCCCCGCCGTCCCCACCTCCCGCCCCGCGTGCCCCCGTGCGGGAGGGCACGAGTTCGGCGTGAGGTGCATTTCGCAAAAAGGACGCGAAAAGGGGGCAAGCCGAGAATTGAACTCGGGACCTCTCGCAATGTATAGCTGTGGCTTCCCTAAGCGAGAATCATACCACTAGACCACATGCCCGGTGTGAAACGGGGAGAGAACATCCTTCGTGGTGGCAGGATCGTAATCAAGTCTGATATACTATATAAATTGGAGAGGAATGTGTTTTACTGCATCGTTTTGTTCGCATTTTTCCAAGCTTCGAAATCCCACATCGCTTTTCGACACGCTTAGTTTATGCACCACGCCAAACCTCATTCACTATTCATCCTACACAAGTGCACTGAAACCTTTTGAAAAATAAATCAGTGTGCAATTCATCAATCAGTGATGCCAACGCTGCTGCCCCACAGCTGCCACTCCACCTCGCACGCAAACCCAGCGGCCCATCCCCTAGAGCACATTGCGGCGCCTTTCCCTTACCTCCCCACTGTTCCTCTGCACCATCAATGTCCATAGCCATTCTCCACGTACTCTCCAGTCCCCCTTCTGGAGGACAACCGCTTCCTTGAGTACATCGTCCGGCCACCTCGCCATCCACACATATCTACCTACCCATCTTTTATTCCTAAGGTCAGAATCCTTACCGCAGCCCCGTTCACAGATCCCGTCATCACACACATGCCCGGCATGGTCCGTGCATCCTCTGTCACACAACATTTCGTGCACAGGAATGTAATGACTACCTTCGTTACCCTACCTATCACCTCCACCTCAAGCTACCACACCATCATCACGGTGCTGGGTGCAATCCCCCGCCCTCCCACCTCTCCCCTACTGTACCTCAAAGGCTGACAATCCGTCCCAGACCGCACATCACACAGCACAGCACAACGCCGCAGGAACACGCCCTGACCGCCTTTGACATCTGACACTTCCCAGCCGGCCGCACGACCATCTCCTCCCCCCTTCTCCGGTTCGCGTCGCCCGCGGAGTCCCCCTCTGCAACCTCCGGCCGGTTCCCAGTTAGCCCGCTCGTGTGCGTGCGACCCCGCCGGCCGTTCGCGCGCGGCGTGCGCTGCGCCGCGTGCTGCGGTTCCGGCCATGTATCGCTCAGGCTGGCGAATGTGTCACCGCTGCTGTCGCGCCAGAGCACCTGCAGGGCCGGCGGCTGGAGGATGTCGTGCTGGAGGATGTCGTGCTGTGCCCGGACGGGGCTCGGCAGGCGGCTCAGCGCGTCGCACACAGCATCCGCACTCCACCGCTGCAGGGGGTCCTCGGCAAGGCAGCCCTGTAGACACAGTGTCTCGCTGTCATCGTGCGTCGCCGCCCGCACACTATGCGTAGCTCATGAACACCAGAGATGACACTCGCATATGTGCATAGACTCTCCGCATGACGTTTTCGCCAGTTGTCTTTTTTGGAAAATTCTTGGTTTCTTTTTCCCGTTTTCTGCATTTGGATGTGCTGCGATACATTGCCGCACCACACTGCAGAGAGTGGGACAGAACAGGGGCAGCAGGTGCGAAAGGCACTCATGCGATGGTCCCCTGCGCACTCAAGCGCCGTGGTACCTTGGTGGCCAGCTTCAGCGTGACACCTGGGATGGTAACTGTGATGATAACTGTGATGTACGGAGAGTGGAGCGGTCAGGCTCACACTGTTGTTAAATTTAGCAGGCCACCCAAAGCCAACAAATATGAGTCGTTGGGAACAGTTCTCAAGTAGAAGCGCCCACATGCTACTGCTAAGATTAACACAATGTTACATACCAAACCCAGTATAGCATGCTGTTTACAGGCTGTCATGTGGACATCCGTACATTGGCTCATCTTCCCTCCAGTCTCCTCACGGGCTGCATGAACATGAATGTGGAATCTCCCACACTCACGAACACATGTTCCAAGTGCACTTGGCATCGGACACATGCGAGCAACACAGGGCTAGCACGAGAGCGACGCAGGCCCGGGCTTTGAACACACCCGGAGGGGCGTCATAACGGCAGCGAAGCGGCCATCTCCTGCCAGCTCTTCTAGAAGGTCAAGCGCCGTGTTGGCGCGTTCTATGCGCTCGGCAGCCGCTGCTCCGTGCACGGTCGCCGTTAGCAGCACGCCGCCAAGTGCCCCCAACCGCCAGACATCCGCAGCGGTGCGGTCCTGCGCGCGCGCGCTGCCCGCGCTGCGCGCGGTAAGCACTGTGCTGTGGCTCGGGTCCGGGGTGCACAGGTTGTCTGCCTCGAGCAGGCTCTGCGGGAGCGCGGGGCTGTGCACGCTTCCAGACGCGCTTAACTGTGCGGCGGGCGCCACACGGACGTGCGCGCCATCTGGCAGGCCCGGCGTGACGTGCACCCGGATCGAGGACGGCCATAGCGGGCAGATTTGGACAGCTGAGAGGCAGAGGGAGTGGAGCGTGGATAGCAGGCTTGCAATATCCGTAAGTATTGCCACCTGCGCAGGAACTTGACGCTTTGGCGAGTGGCCACCGGCAGTGTTTACACGGCGAATGCGAAGCGCTCGTGCGATGGGAGCTGGACTTTTCCACGAGCGCATTCTGCTGGACCTGTGATTGCCTTATGATCACCCACGCAGGCTTGTGTAGGAACAGCATTGTTGTGGCGCGGCGTAGAGCTCTTGGGAGGAAGCCCTTCTTCGGTGCTGCTCTGGTGTGCTCCCCTGCCCATCGGGTGCACAGACAGCAATCCCGCACACGAGCTAGAACCTTTGTGATCGTTTAGCGGGGCTCAGACCTGGAAATTCCTCCCACAGACGTGTATGTGGTGGGGTCGCGAGGTCTGCTAAAGTGAACACCGCCGCGCGGTGAGAGCCGCGTGTGCAAAGTACGATATCATTCTCCGCTCGTGTCACCGGCAGCGGCAGCGGCAGCGAGCCTCCAAAGCAACGCAGCACGCGTGAGAGTACCGCACCGCTTCGGCATACCGCACCGCGACGTCGTGCACCGGACCGCTGAAGAATCGCTCAGCCAGGGTCTCGCCGACGTCGCCATACACATGGCCGACGCGCGTGCCGCGGCCTGGCGCCGACTCGCCATCGTCACTCTCGACGTAGAAGCCCAGCAGCGGCAGCATGTGCTGGGACACAGAGGGCAGGAGCTGGGGCACGACATGCGGCAGCACGGCCTGGTGGACCTCCGCACGGGACAATGGCTCAGCGTGTGTGGTATCGACCGCCGCATGTGTCTCCGACGGCGGCCAGGGGTGGAGGGAGCGCAGGCGGTGAAAGTGGGTGACGAGGCGTGGTGGCCGAGGATGCCCTCCTGCATTCACTGACAATCACTGATGCCGCAGGATGGTTGTGAAGCCGATGCAGGTTTGACCGTCAAACGTACCGCACGTGTTGGTGGGTGCTTGTTTTCGGAACGTGGGGTGTATTTCAAGTCCATGTGGGTGGGTACCGCTCAAGTCAAATGCTTTGGGACATGGTGTGAGGTCGTCTAAACTGAGGGTGAGAACTAGCACGTGGATAAAGCGGATTCCAGGCTCGCAGCTGTTGGTCGCGTGGACCCCCCCCCCGCGCATGCATTGCGCTGATGCATTGGGTGCGCTCCTCCGTGGTCGTGCTGGGCCATGTCTGTTCTGCGCTGTCCCACAGGCGAGTGCGCGCTGGGCATGTCGATGCGGCATTACGGCGGCAGCTTCGCTTGCGGTGCTTAACAGAATGAAACTGCGCTGCGCAAGAGTGGAAGTCGGGTGAACATGTGGGAACTGCATACTCTAGGCGTTGGTCAAGTCACAGACGAGTAGTGGGGCCGTGTGGCCTACAGAAGAGGCGGACCGTGAGGACGGACTGACGGAGCGTGACGACGGACGCTGTTGACTGTGGAGCAACCGGCCATGGCCCTACCCTCAGTGTGATACAGGCAAGCTGCTCTATTTGTATCCAAACGTGATATTGTGCGCCTCGTCCGAGACACGTCCTCATGTACCCTGTGACATGAAACATGTGGGGAACGAATCAAATTCCAGAGTCTCACCAAACCCAGACGGGCACCGGCCAGCCGCAGCACCCCTGCGAGCTGGACCGCCAAGGTGCGCCACGGGAGCGTAATGGGGCAGTGACCTCGTAGCGAGGCTCTGGGAGAGGCGGCCGGTCAACAGGGATGCCGTCGCGGCCCGTGCGGTGCCAGGCTGCGAGGGCAGCGCTGGGCGCTTCTCATTGCTGAGCCATGCATAGAGCGTGCAGCGTGCTACGTGCTGCGGCTCGCACGTGGCAGTGCTGTGGCTGGGGGATGTGTAGGATCGGGGCTGACTCAGCGACGTGCAGCAATCCGGTTGCGGCTACAGAGCACGCCGTTGCCATGCATGAGCGATGCAGCTGCAGTGTGCGGCCGGGTTGAGTAGACAGAGGAAATCATACGTGTTGGGATGTCGCTTCAAAGACTCATCCCCGAAAACTCGGCACGGCTTTCAGACAGTGGTCGATATAACGCCACGCGTATGCCGAAGCGTGCACAGCACGGCACGCAGCACAGGTACAGACGGCGCATGCATGATCAGCATGCAAGCTCTACGCCGCAATCGTGTTGAGTACAGTCAGTGCTACGTACGTCAGTGCGCCGACATGCCAAGTGGGAACTGTGCATGCATGCACACGACAACTTGCCTGCGTGAATTCCGCTGCGTGAATTCTAGGGACACCTGATGACCAACATTGACTCGACAGCAAGCGATGCACACCCTCTCGGTGGTCTCCCACGGAACGCAAGTGCCATCCAGCCCGGCCGCGATCTCCGGCATCTTGCGCACTCTTCTTCACAAACGCGGCAGGCAGCCGGTACTTGGCGACCACGCGGCCCCACACCATGGCTGGCACCGTGCCGCGCCCAGCACGCAGCGCGGGCAGCAGGCCCACCGCCGCGAGCCGCACCGCGGCGCGCTGCGCCAGCCACGCTTCCCCCGGCAGCAGCGCCGCGGTGGTGGCCGAAGCACGCATCGCAGCGTCCTCGTCGCTCACGTCCACTGCTGCTGCCGCCGCAGATCCTTGCAGAAGCGGCCGGACCGGCGACGGCGGAGGCGGTCCGACCTGCCGTGTGTGGCCAGGTGCGGGGGGGGTTTCGGCCGGGCTGGCGAGGGTGTGAGATGCCGTGCTCGAGTGTGCGCTCGGGTCTTCCATGCATGGAGGACATGCATCAGTACCATGGACGTCGCTGGAGGAGTCGAGGAGTTCGAGCAGGGTGATGTTGACCGGGTAGGCTGCGGCGCTGACGGCATGGAGCTGCTTGCGGCAGATGGGGCATCGGCGGTACGCTGACGAGGACTGCCGGAGAACCTGCAAGGGTGCGACTGGGTGGTGACGGGGGACACCAGACCCATGCCTGAGAAGCAGTGCCTGACACTCAGTGTGCCCCCTCACTGGCTCCGGAACCTGCTGCAAGGACACACTGAAACCGGGCTCTATTCCGTATTGGCTGCAAGAGTGCTGCGTACTGGTTAGCAACTGTGGTGAGTTCGAGCTGCTGCGTGTTTCTCTTCGAAGCATGGTAGCAGGCAGAAGGGACCTGCGCTGGACAGTCAACACAGTTTGTGCGAGTGCTCCGAGCTGCTGGTGCACAGACGCCCATTTCTGACCTGTGGAGTGTGGGGCAGTGTGCGTGGAGTTGTTTTGAACGGAGATGAAAGCAACAGCCCGGCATCGCCAAGGGGTAACGCACAAGCAAGTACAAGAAAACAGGCACGTGGATTTGTGTACCAAGACGTGTCAAGGTGTTGTGTGTGCTCATGTAGCCTGCCATTGTCACAGCCTGCTTGGTCAACTGCCACCATGGCTGGACTCTGTGAAGCTGTCTGCGCTGTCCGAAGGTCCCTGGCACCACAAGGACAGGTGGAAAATGAAAGAGCGTGGCTGTGAAGAGTGTCTGTAGCCCTGGTCTGGGTAGAACAAATGTGATGGATCCTTCGAAGCGCACTGCAGCAAGGGAGACATGAGACAAGGAGTGCCCACAAGGGAGGATGCGGGGTCGCCTTGGCCCAACTACTGCGTATGAGTCCTGCGAGATCGGGCAACACAGGAGATCTGAGCTTGTAAATTGCGTCATGCGCGAGGGGGCTTCTGCTGCCGCAAGCTCTTGCGAGAGGCGAGAGGAATCTGTGTCCCCGCTGTTGCTGTTGCGAGCGATGGACATGCTCGATGCCGGCACGCAGCCAGTGGACAAGGGAACACTGGACAAGCCTGCCTTGGCTTCATCGAGAGGTGTTTGCGGCAGGAAAGCGGCGCTTCATCTGGACAAGTGTCTCGAAACGCCTGCAGTCAGTGGCGCTGGAAAGCGACTGGCATTGGGCCGCAGCTCATCGACCAGCACCAAGATCGCATCGGATATTCTACGCTCTCTTAAGGCATGGATTGTGATGACAGATCGTGGAACTGTTGGTGCTTGTTCACTCTTGCCCAAGGACGTGACGCAGTGGACACGTCGGTCTATCTGTGCCTCGCCCTAGGCCTGCAGCTGTCGCACTAGTCTAGACAGTGCCTGCTAACGCACCTGTGATGGGGAAACCTAGTAGTAGTATCTGTAGTGGGTGCAACCCCGTGTGTTTCCTGCAGTGTATTGCAATGAATTTAGGTCTGCAGCGGGTGTGACCAGCAGCGACGATCAAGCGAGGACGAGAGAGTACGTACGCGATGGTCCAACATGTGCAGACGCAGCATATGCAGCACAGACTCTAAGAGGCCCAGGCGTCTTAAGTAGGACGGGCTCTATGCATCATTTAATGGGCTTGTGCTGTCGCAGAAAGACCCATTGGATGGGCTGAGCACGTCCTGTGACACTGATATCAGTGCACCATCGCCATGTCGAAGTTGGATTCATGAACACCAAACGCATCTTTACGACCGCTCTTCAAGTATTCAATATCGAACAGCAATCTATTCAAGCATTTACGATGCTACTATACTACGTAGTGAGTGGAGCGTGCGCATTTGCAGGGACATGGGACGCGCGCCGCGTTCGACCCCCGATGAACCATCAGAACGTTGTCTCCCACACAGGACAGCGGCTGTTTAAAATTCGATTCAATGTCGCTTTGAAATTCAACGTCTGTCCCGCAGGGCCCACAAACACGGCAGACGCTCCATATCACCATGCGACCGCGAGTTGCTCCGTGCGGAGTGTGTAATTTCACCATGCAGGGTCCGAAATCGGCAAGTGCGCTTTATCCTCGACTGCTGCAACAAATGGGGCTTGTGGGTGGAGTCGGACAGCGACTCCAAGAATGAGAGTGGACGGGCCGGGGGACGATGCTCGAGTTGGTTTTCATCGCCCAGGAGTCATCAGAGCCGCACGATGTATCACTGCTGTAGACCTTGATGAAGTTGCTACTACTGCCTGTTGGTCCACCTTGAGTTCGGAAACAAGCGTACTTCAGCTTAACAATGCCACGGCCAAGTGTTACGCACTGGCACTGAGGCACAGCGTCAATCACAAGTGTTGGCACTGAGGCACAGCATCACAAGTGCAAGAGTGCAAGCAGGTGTTGGCCGCCAAGGGCAGGCCCGTTGGTTTACGGAGTTCCCCGTGGGGATTCATGGAGAGTTGAAGAAAGGCCTGGCATCGCCAAGCGCAGTCATGCACAAGCAACCAAAAGCACAGCAGTCGTCCGAAACACGTTGCCTCACAAGCCACACAACACGAGCACAATTGTAGAGCGAGCAGCCAGAGATCCTAGAACAAACAAGCATCCGTGGTGGTACACGGAGGGGATGAGCAACAGGCAACAGCACGGCGTCGCCAAGGGGTCATGCACAAGCCTGCACAAGCAAAAAGCCGAGAAAACGAAACACTCACCTCTCGCAGAACCTTTTGCTTTGAAAGCCACACCGGATACGAACAACATGAGCCCCTAGACTTCCAAAATGCTCCGAACGCGGCAGACGGAGAATTCCACCGACTCTCGACAGAGCCCTTGGCAAAACAACAACAACAAAATTGCAACTCGACTATCACGCCAACGCCAAGTGGACATCGGCCACGGCGCCTGTGCTAATAGGGGCGGGAAGGGGGGATGTGGCGACCACATCCAACAGTTCAGAACAAGACAGGGGAAGCTCATCGGTAAAGAGGGAGGGCGGGAGACACGTGAGCCACGAGCGAAGAAAGGACCTGTCCGGCAGGCAGATGCCACACGCACCAGCAGGACCCCGTGAGTCAGATGTTGACGGCAGGGAACCAAGACAGGTGGCCACACGATCTGACGACGCAAGAAGGAAGGCAGCGACAAGGGAGCCACAGAGGCAGCGGACCTGCAGTGACGCAACCCCATCAAGCGCCAGGACAGGGTCAAGGAGGCCCTAGGAAGGGCAGTGTACACACCGGGGCAACGCCGCAAACCTAGGTGCAGGCTGTATGAGTGTTACACCTTCAATGGATGATCCTGGGTATTGAATGGGACAGTGAACGGGCTGTTGTCAAACTGAAGAGGACTAGAATAATGTATGTCAGCGAAACCAGCAGCATGCATGCGAGGGGTGTTGCTCAGCAGGGTCATAGCCCTGAGAAACGTCCCAGGCAGTGCTCGTCTTGGCAGTAACTTTTTGGGACTTACAGCTGAGTTTTTTCCCCAAAAAGACACGTTTGCCGGCTTTGGGAGGTCTGCTAAATTGAACTCTGTTGCATACTGGCAGTGGGCCCGGGGAATGGCATGAGGCATGCACAGGAATCGGAGCTGAGGGTGCGGCCCGCTTTCACGGAGTGTGTTACACGGAGAGTTGGTAGACCCTGGCATCGCCAAGGGTCACGCAACAGTCGGCACAATCAAAACAGGCACATAAAATTATATATTTTTTTTATGTTTAAACATAAGAGGCACCTCCCCCAGAGCATGTTGCCCTGCGCGCCACGCCACACAACAACAAAATATATATGTTTTTTTAAACGGGCATCACGCCAAATCCAACCGGGCATCGGCCACAGCACCCCTACTGGTAGGGGCGGACACGTGCAGGACGGGCGCAGGAGGGGGGCACAACCGCAGGGGCAGCAACAAGCGGGTGCGCCACAAAGTGGAGCCATGACTTCAGGGCCGACCAGTCAGGTAGACACAAGCCGCGCAGAACAGGTGCAGGAAGAGGCTCACGAGTGCACACTACACAGGACACACCCAGCAGGAACGCAGCAACCAGGCGCAGGCAATGATGCTTCACAGCACTAGGGGGGTGACGGCCCAGGGTACCGGCGGGGTCAAGGAGGAAAGGGACAAGACACGCCGATGCGACGTCAACCGAGACGCAGTCATTAGGAAAAGCAGCTTGCAACACATGTTCCGCGTGGGTGCACCCAGCACAAGCCACGGCAATGTCCTTGCGTAGGACGCCAACAGCGAGACTGCCGTCCGAGCAAGAGACACAGGGACACGCGAAGAGCAAGTGTTCAATGTGCCGCCATCTATGCTCCCGACGAGCCAGATCCTGAGGAGCCAAGCCAAAGTCCGGGCAGGAGGGGAACACACGGCCACCGTAGAGGAGGTACGACGAAGTTATGGCGGCCGACCCGAAGGAGAAGAGTTGGTGATGATGTAGTTGCGAGGAGCGAAGGGACACAACAGGGTGGACGACAGCGGACGACGCGCTTGTGTACAATGACCGTGAGGCAGGGTGCCAGCAATGCAGCCGCGTGGACGGGTTTCTAACATCCATGTCCCCCCTGGAACACATAGGATGAGCACACTGAACCGATAGAGTCCTCAGGGGATTTCGTGTATCCGCCTCACATGCCACCGCAAGTGACCCAGCCGCACGTGCTGTTGTCGATCATGCATTCCCGGTGGGTGGTCGCTGCTCTGATATTGCAACAGTTTACACAATCCCCTTCCCTCCTCGACCCCGTCTTTGCGCTGAGGGGTGTGGCTACATCGCGGTTACGCCACTGCTGTGGTGCTCTTGTATCTGCTTCTCCAATTGCGCCGTCTGTGTGTGTTGCGTCCTTGTTGGACTCCTTGGCAGCCTCATCGGACATGCGGTGTTCAAACAGTACGTGTGGTTTCTGCCTCCCAGACTGGTCCTTCCTTAGGGCGTGGCTCACTGGTGTTGCACCTCGCCCTCTGCCTACTCTCCGCCCCCACTCGAAAAAAAAAAAACAAAAACAAAAAAGGAGGAACGTTTCATGGATGTGGTCCCCCCCCAACCCCCCCCGCTCCCCCCAGTTGATGTGATTGCCCCGCTCGCGTTGTCTGCCCCTACCTGCAGGGATGCTGTGGCCGATGCCCGTTTGGTTCTGGCGTGATTCTCGATCTTCTTGTTTGGTTTTTAGGGGGATGCCACATGGGGGTGCACTTCACCAAGTGCAACTTGCACTTGACTCAAGTCGAATGTTGCCCGCTTGT
>JAUMHO010011858.1:0-10408 GCA_032360965.1 Ulva armoricana | reverse complement strand
CCACAAAGCGGAGCCATGATTTCAGGGCAGACCAGTCCGGTAGACACAAGCCGCGCAGGACAGGTGCAGGAAGAGGCATCTCGTCCATCGTCCAACGCCAGACCCGCCAGACCCGCGGTCAAAGCGGTCAAAGATGGATGAACAACCCCACACTGTACACTGGCTGAAGGATATGGATACAAATCATTGCACCTCCACCATTAACAAGTGAAAACGCTGGTTCCGGATGGAATAGAGTAGTTCACATACTTGTGGATACTCCGAGTGTGCATGCATTTTGTTGTGAGGCAATGATCTCCCTTTTGACCTCTCCAGTCAAGACACATCTCTTGAACTGCACCTCTTGAGCATGAACATGAGTCACACCTCTTGAGAACCCAGTTTGTGCTGACGTGCAGCACCAGTGGGCCTAGACGCGCCGCTCTGAAATTGCTCTCGAATCATGCACACAGGCTACTGCTGCAGATTCAGGGGATCTAGACTGTAACACGATTTGCCACTGGAAAAAAATAAAATCAGGATTCATGAGATGAGACACACCATGCCAACCATGCGATCCAAACAATGAGATGCACACAAGTCTGCATTGCACTGGTTCCGGTGCTTTTTCATTATATGCCATGGTCCTGGTTGCCAGAGGTGTCAGTGTCCTTATGGATACGGCGATGTAATCATACATACATTATATACCATTTCAAATCTACAGCATGATCTCACACAAAACAGATGCTGACATTCGCTGGTGCGGACAGTCACAACAGTCAGACGTTCTGTCTCCTCTCACCTCTGTAAAGTGCAACATCCACTTACATACCCCTGCATACTCTGGGACGTATGCAGAGGCTGTGTGATAGGGTGGTCTGATTCGAGACCTGTACGCTGTGGCGTGATGCACCTGTGACCGTGCCCCTCTTCGTTGTAACTACATACCCCTGCATACTCTTGCGGGGGTAACAACATATATACGTTTGAAGGTACACATGGATGACCAGCACCACATGTGGTGGCAGCACATTGCCAGGCCTGCCACGTGACACTTGCTGATGATGCATGGCTGTACCATCCTGCACTCCACTCTTGCCACATATCTGTACTGTCTGCCACACCATCCAATCGTTTTTTCCAGTCCTTGCAGGTACTGCAGGTACAGTTGAGCACTTTCCTGTAGCATCCATCACATTTTTTACCCCGTGGTGTGTCATGCACAGTTGTTTTCATTTAACAGTATCTCACTGCATGCAATTGGGAAGATTGGAATGCTTGGTGCCAGTTTGTAGGTGTATACGATAAACATGAGCCAAAACTGCCACAAATGAACAATCACAAAGCACAACAACGTAGGGATACCGTTTCCAGTAACTTTGTGTACATTATGCCGGAACCGTAATTTTAGCTTGCTTCATACCTTCAGCCGGAAATTTTCACAAGATAAAACTGCGCTCGCACGCTCGCGGGCTGTTCAACCGCACCCACCATCAACCAACTCAGCTGAGCCTTGGTGAGCTAAATGGCTGGAGAGCTAAAGGGCTGAAACCCATCCTTACGTATTGCACATTATTTACCAGATACTGTCACGTTTGTCATTCGGGCCATGGTGCGCGAGAGAGGCCCCATCTTGCAAGCCGTCGGCCCCGAAGCGATAACTGTCTCTTTGATTTACATTCCGGGTTATAGCCGTGACTTTGGGCAAACCTGGTAAATTCATCACCAGTCACCAGCTAGACACCACGCCCAGCCCCCAAAGTCCGCAGGAAAAATGGATGTCTATAAGCCCTGTGAGGCTGGGATTTCGGTTCCAATGTGGTTCGTGATGGCTGCAGCTTCGCCTGTGAGCGCCCTGAAATATTGATACAAGCACTGATCATACAACTGCATCTGCAGCCACCTCCTCAACCACCCACATCCACTCTGTGTGCTGTTTGTGCACCTCTCTGGGCCATCAGATATGGTGCCCCCAGCCTCATCTGCTTTTCCAGCATGCACTCAACATATCACCAAACAGCCTTTCAATCAGTGCATCTGAAAAGCCAGCCACTTCAATCCCGCAGTGCGCAAGATTTGAGTCAACCGTTCTGCGCATCGCGCTTGTTGATGCTTTTTGGTTCTGCCAAGTTCCTTGTGGGTCCATTCGTCTTCAATGAAATACTGCATCCATTTGTGAAAATATCTGACGCTTTCTGGATTCGTACTTGCATTGATGCTTTGTCTTGTGCATGGGATGGTTATCGGCGCGGGCAATGATGCATGCGTACGGAGCGAGGCTGGAATCGGCGACTGAGAATGTAAAACAATAGGACCGATAATGCACATCCTGTCCACGTGTGCATACATTTCGACCAAAGGCTACTCGTATTCGTAGAAGGAGGGGGCCTTTTGGACATATCCTAGCTGTAGCCAGTGCTGGCAGTATGCCAAAATGGGAGTGGTGGCAACGATAGGGCTATGGCATGGTCTGGCCTCTCCTCTCTTGAAATTCGGGATAAACTCAACGATCCTGAGTGCGAGGAGTGTGCGCCCATCGTTGACTAAGCTGTGGCGTGGTTGGGCTGAATGTGCCTGACATGGATGCAAGGTCTACATGCATATCCCCTCCCTGCACCAAAGGACCACCGGGGTTCCCCGGAAGCCCAAAATATTTATCGGAATCGGAACCAGGAATAGGGTCGCCGGGTTCCGACCGGGACGCACCCGGTGACGCTGCCACAATGAACCACTCATCTCATCCCCCCGCCTCTCCAGCCTGTTCGCACTGGGATCCTGTTTAGCGGCGTGCGAACTGGGTCAGACCCCGAGGCGCCCGCAGTCCGAATCTGACCTCTCGGCGGTGCATACATGATGT
Organism: Ulva armoricana; assembly: GCA_032360965.1. Taxonomy (NCBI): domain Eukaryota; kingdom Viridiplantae; phylum Chlorophyta; class Ulvophyceae; order Ulvales; family Ulvaceae; genus Ulva; species Ulva armoricana. The sequence goes on along the minus strand of JAUMHO010011858.1, from coordinate 7,569 downwards.
CCCTACCCTGGCAATTTTCAGACACAGCACCTCCGCCTCTGCCCACACCCCGCAACAGGCTGCACCCGCACCGGCGTGCTCCTCAGCCCCTTTCCCCCCAGTTGCACACTGCTCCTTGCCTGCCCTGGTGTGCGTGTGTGTCTGTGTGTGAGTGTGTCCCTGCCCCAGTTTCTTTCATCACTTGCGCACTGCGCCAGTCTGCCCATAGCCCCACAGGTCAAACCGTGGCAACATTCGCAGTGACTCGAGTGGACACATGTTCTTGCCTGTCCAACACGAAGCATTGTATGTATGATTACAAGCAGTGTCCCGTACGAAACTGGCCAGATCAGCTGCAACCGTCGCACCTGGTTTCCCATTGCGAGGGGCTCCAAGCAGGGATCTTACAATACCGATGCATTTGTATCTATCTATCTGTCTATTGCTGATTTGTCTACAGCAGACCACAACGACCGCTGCGGTCTGCAGTAGCCGCCTGCTCACAAAGCACAGGGCTCCCAGAATCCCCTCATGCCACCGACGGGCCACCTGTCAGTTGCCTCAGGGCAGGGCATCACGGATATCCATCAACCAGCCCGGCTGCCGTTGTAGAGTCTGGCGCCTTGCAGAATATGCACATCACTCGAAGGCCGTGCCGACAGCTTGTCTTGGCCATCACCCCAGTTTCCGCACCAGCCGCTGCGGCCCCCACGGCCCGTCCGCTAGATAGCAAAGGCTACAGCCGTGCATGCCCATGCCACTAGCGTTGCCAGGCAGGCGACCGCACATCAGCCTCGGTACTTGCAGTGCTGTCCCCGCTGGTTCCGACTCACACACTGAGCTGCGGTGTGCGATGATCTGGACTCACGCTGAAGTGAGCCAGTGGCGTTCCGCAAACACATGCCCACCGGCGCATCCCCACCTGCTCATCACCAGGAATATTGCCCCTCCCTATGACACCATCCCACATGCATGCAGGTCATGCAAGTGCCGACAAGCAGGCCCAGCCCGCCGCGCGGCCCCCTCACACCCCATAGCAGCACCTGCTCCGGTGGCCGCATCACCACCTTCCCGGCACCCCCAAAGCGCAGCTGCTCTGCCGCTGTGTCTACCACCTCCTCTTGCCTTTCCACCCCCCGTAGCCTCTTTGACACCGTCGCGCACCCCCCTCACCGCATGTCTAGCAACACCCTGGCCCAGCGGCGTCCCGTCACTCCCCGCCAGCAGTCGCGCGGTCGCAGTCTCACCCCCCGCCACTGCACCCCCATCTCCGCACCTTCCACCCCCCAAAGGGGCCCCTTCACCCCCGGCTCTTCCCCCTTCTCCATCCTCAGAGCGCAGTACAGCATGCCCAGCAGCAGCGACACGGCAACGGAGCGCACCACCATGCCGCCCCCGACAGTGGACCCCTCTCCGCCGCTGCCCCCCAGCCCTGCCGACAACTACGCGTGCCACCTGAATGTCCACAACTGCCAGGTCAGCCTCTGCACCGCCGCGGCCGTGCCCAGCGGCGTGGCGAGCTCCTGCCGTCCGCGGGTGCCGACCGACGCCGTGCAGACCCACAGGCTGCTACAAAGTGCCGGCCTTAACTTCACTGCAGTTCAGAAGTGGATCGCCGGAGTGCCTGCCGCCCCCCCGATCTCTCCCGCCGGCGCGGCTCCACCCAAGCCCCCCAGCTTGAGCAACCATGTAGCCACCGCCGCGGCAGCGTATCCATACGATCCGGCCGTGCTCCACCCACCCCCCCCTGGCCGTACATCGCTGTGCGCACGGTCTGCGGCTTCCCGCGACTCCTCCATGCCGCCCACGCACACCCCCACTCCGACAGAGGAAAGCCTGTGCGCGGACGCCCTATGCAGTGCCACAGCGGCGGACCCGATTGCACCTGCCAACCGCCATGCATCAGCTGGCACCTGCCACGTGCACGCCCGTCTCCATTCCTCTCCTTTCTCTGTCACCTCCGGCTCCGGACCAGCCGACTCGGCGTTCCGTGCGCGTGGTCCGCTCATGCGTGTAGATTCGGGCTCGCCAGATATCAGCGCGTCGCAGGCACTGGAGAGTCTCCCCTCCGGTGGCTTTGAGGAGTCGGATGATTCTGACCCATTCCTGCATGAAGGCCCACGCGAGGCGAGCGTGGAGCCGCCGGAGGTCCTGACGCCACACGCCACCCTTCAGCCACCCTCCAACACCGCCTCTCTCAAGCGCGCCCTGTCATACGATCCGGACAGCATAGAACCACACGTGTTTAGAACATTCCTCCATGTTCCGGACCCACCCTCGCGGATGCAGCTCCGATCCCGCCCCGCACGCACACCACAGACGACACCATCCCCCTGCGGTGAGACCCCCTCAGCTACAAACCAGAGCGCGGCGCCACCGCAGGATTCTGAAGCGTGGAGTGCACCGTTTGTTGACATGGGGGCATGTGACTCCGGCGGCACACACTCTTCGTGGCCCACCGAGTCTCGTATGCCGCTCAGCATCTCACGCAGCGTCAGCGGCGAGATTCTCCGGTGGGAGTGTGGTGACATCGCGGACAGCGGCGCGATGCTGGAGTATGCGTCGACGATGTTCCGGCGACCGGGCGAGCTCGGCCGCACGGCCGCAGGCGGTGCCGGTGTCAGCCAAACGTGCCGTGGCAGCTGGAAGGCCCGCCGCAGTGCGTCAGACACAACGCTGCTGCCCGGCCCTGCGTTATCAAGCGTGCAGCTGGTGGGATGGTACGGCAGCGTGTTGGCTCCCGGCGCAGCAGCACGCGGTGAAGCGCTCCGGGTGGCGGCGGAGGCGGCGGCGGGGTATCAGCACAACACTCGGCGGTGGCAGGTGTGCGGAGTGCTGCGCTGTGTGCCGAGCGCGCCGGCCGGCGCTCTCGCACATTTCATGAACCGCAAGCAGGCGAGGTTCGCGCAGGCATGGGGGGGCGGTGCCTCACTGCCGCGGGGGTCAGTACCCCTCTGGAGTAGGAGCAGGCGCTCCGCGCGCAGCATCTCAGCGGAGCGCCGGAGTTAGCACACGCTGGCCGCCCAGCGCGGCCAAGCAAGCAGGACGGGTGCGCAGGCTACCCAATGCCTGAGTGCTGGTCGGTGCACACCCCTGCGCGAATCCTCTTCAACCACAGATTTGGGGCATGGGCTGAAAGTCCACACCAGCGCTGTGCTGCAGGAATGGTGCTGGAAGCGTGTGTGCTGTGTGCACAGCATGCCTAGCATATATTTGGCTCAGTTTGCTCGGCGGCGGGCCTTGTAGCGGGCCGGTGGTTGTACCGGCGAGGTTGTGAGGCTGAAGACTGCCGTATCTACGCGTGCGGATGCGCGACTAGCGATGGAACCGCTTGGAGGCATGGGCGGGCTGTGTGCTGTGTGCTGGGCCTTGCCCGGCAGTGCAAAGACCAGGCGCATTGGTGGACAGTACCTGGGCGAGGACGTGGACAGCGTGTGTGTGTGTCGGCCGTTCGATCTCAGCGAGACGACGGCCGCATCGGCTCTCGCGCAGCACGGAGCGGTGCGACACATGCCACTGCTGCGCCATGTGGTTGGATGGGGGCTGCTCAGGGTACGGCAGAATGTGTGGCTGTGTTGCGGAGAATTTAGTTGCAACAATCTGCCTATGAGGATCTCACGAGGTGTTACTTGCAGTGGGGGCCAGGCGAGAGTGTGTGGTGTGGCGGTCGCGGCCCAGGTGCCGTGCATGTGTTGTAGTGCGGTGTGCCGATGCCGGGGCAGGGCAGCGTGGCAGCAGATCCCGTCCAGAGTCTGCTACACCTGCTCCGCCCGCTTGATGCAGCGAACCGTGCTTGTATTGAATGCGCAAGATGTGCGACTCGTGTGATTTGCACACGCTTTCGTGCAAAATGTCTGTGGTTGTCCATTCTGTGGTTGCCCAGTTTGAGGCCCATCTGAAAGGGTACGCAGCGCCCTTAAGCAGAGAGAGTTTAACAGCTCTAATAGCTGATTCAGTGCTGCGTGGCATGTGATGCGGGCCGGCTACGGTGGAGCAGCTGCAGAGTAGCTGGGGCAGTCTTTGCTTCAGACCAGACCTGTCTCTGCTGCTTCCACCTACGCATGCATTCCATGCGAGGGAGTGCCAGGGTAGCCGCTGCCACCACTGTGCCGCCTGCCCGTGCGCTGCATGCCTGATGAGAGGGGTTGAGCATGGTGGCTGAGGTGACCATGGTGGGGTTCGATGGGGGCGATTGTGGGCTCCGGGCCGGCGCTGGTGTGGGGTTGGCAGGTGCTGGTGTGAGGCCCCTTGAGGCCGCTGCTGTGGCCACCTTGCAACTCAGCCATAGGGGGGTGCTGTAAGTAGGCGCCTGCAGTGGCAGGCGCATGGCGGGTGGTCATGACGACCGTGTCGATGTGAGGCGTGTACATGTCAGAGTACGCGCGACAGAGGCTGCATGTATGCCGGTTCCGAATCAGGGCGAAGTTGCGCTGTTCAGGAAGACAGCTTGACCGAGCCTGGCCAGTTGGATGTGGAAGCGGGATGCACTTTAAACGCAGGCGTGCGTGTAATGCACGCTGGATGTCGGAGGGTATGGAAGGGATGGCGCGTGTCCCCCTGCTTGCATTGCTGTGCCTACCTGTATCTCAGGCATGGCTGTGGGCAAATAAGCTGTTCCCTGTCTGCACAGGTTCCCAGTATATACTGCAGTTGTTTTAGTATGCGTGCTGCGGTGGTTGATGCAGCTTGTGGGGCAATCATGTGCAGGATTGTAGCAGGCAGAAAGGGGCAACCCGCCGCCGCAGCCGACAGTATGTGCAGAGGCACTTGAGCTAGGTATGAGTGATGTCCTTGCTGTGTCCATGTGGATATGGAGGCAGTGTGGGTGGATGCTAGCGTCTGTTGTAGATGTAGACCGGCCGCCTGAGGCGTTGAGCGGGCAGCTGCAAGTAGCTATGCCTGCTGGCTGGCAGTAGAGCGGCTATGCAGTGCATGCGCCCTTCTTTGTGCCGAGACTCCGAGTGATAGGTTGCGTGCCTTCTCCGCGGTGATGCCGTGCTGATTCAATAGACGGCCTCGCCGTGTCTGGCCAGTTGATGTGTGTTGTTGAAGCTTTCATGCAACCATTGGTAATGAGCCTCATGGAGTGTTTCGAGCGGTCACATCTACCGTGGCAGCCGATGTATAAGTAAAGGTGGCCTGTGTAGATGTCTCTGGCTGCGCCCGTTTCGCTGTGCGGTTTGTTGTGATGCCACGGTGTGTGTGGAGTGCCGGCTGCAGTTCTGCTGACGTGCGGAGACTGGTATGTGAAATGGATGTGGTGTCAGTATGATACAGTGGCTGTGCTTCTGGAGGTGAAATAATACATAGCATATTTCGGTCCCGGTTGCCGGAGGTGTCAATGTCCTTATGGATACGGCGATGTAATCATACATACATATGTAACGTTACACCAAGATGAAGTCTGAGGTCTCCTCGTACCTCTAGCACTCATTGACTGTGAATATGCAGTATCATAACCTGCACTGCAGCTAGGCAAGACTTAACGGGATAGTCCTAATGCATGTAAGCGAATTGGTCACAGCATAAATACATCACATTGGCTTTTATGTTGTGATGCAGCCTGTTTGTTGGATGCGGTCCGCATGTTTCAGCGGCAGCATCTTCCTTCCCAGCTCCAGTCATGCCTGCACTGCCATTTGCTATACCGCCAGTCGCTGCCAACATGCTATACCTCCTATCCTTGTTTTGAGGTTGAGTAGCGTGTGTCGATCAGCTGGACATGAAATCGTGAGGAGCATTTTCATGCGCCATCAGCACCTGTGAAGGGCCCAGTGTGAAAGACAGAAGGAGAGCTGTGGCATCACACTGACCTCAGGTGCCCCTCGGGAATGATCGAAACCCGCCACAAGTGTCAGTACCATCATCATGGCAACAGCTCGGACAGAAAGCAGCAGGAGGCACATGCATGCCTGAAGGGGGCCACTGGCACAGTGTGGGACGGGCGGGAACATTGGCCTGGGCCTGAAAGACAATGGCATGTTGGCAGCCACAGTACGATGATGTTTTTTTGAATGAGTTGCTGGGCAGTGCCCCGTGAATGGTTGATCTGCACAACTGATTTTACTGTTGTAGAGTTGTACCCAGCCATGGGCATGTGCTCCTCCGCCTACTGGGCAGCTACAAGGGCGCACCCCAGGCACCTGCCTCCCCTGTGGTATGCGGAATGCATTCCACATCTGCATGTGAGGATAGACGTCTACCGTGAGATCCGAGCAATTGCAATGCATTTTTGTCACAAGATCCAAGCAAGTGCGAGCCCTGCAACACGAAGCCACGCTTCCTTCGGATCACATCACCACTGTACGTCGCTACCTTCTCAGTTCAACTGGTGTGTCTCCTTTCTGTCTGAGCTTGTTGCACTTGTTGAATGGCTTTGCATACTTTACCCATGCACGCCACATTATGTTGAGCAGACATACCTCTTCAAAGACGTGTTGAGAGCAGAGTCCGTGTGCTCCAGTGATCAATTGGGAAGCACTGCGGGGAAGAATCACAGGTGCCGTTGACACTATGACACCCTGATACCTTGTGGTACCTTGACCTGGTAGTCAACGCTGCTCATGATACAGGTGTCGTTCACACATGAACGGGCACCTTGACCTGGTAGTCAACGCTGCTCATGACCAGTCAAGGGCCAAGTCCTACATGTCCGGCAGAGCAGTTTTTCTTGTACACACTGTACAACCAAGTCCTATTGCTGATACTGTCGTCACACGCTAACGCTCAGCAAGTGCTTCGCACTCGATGACGTTCTGTTCTTGGATTGAAGCAGGTGTAATGCCAATCGGCACTACAACAGGTTATACACTGGAACCGTCATTCGGACGTACCGCGCTATACATTTTGGGTTGATCAACTGCATTTGTGGTGTTGCTGCATTTAAAAATGTTGTAATAAGTATATATATCCTGACCTGAAGATTCCTCTCATCCAACAATCCATCGGCTTCTTGGCGCAATGGTAGCGCATCTGACTCCAGAAATCCATGATTAATGGGGGTGATTATCAGAAGGTTGCAGGTTCGAGTCCTGTAGGGGTCATATTTTACCCCTGTAGCCACTTTTTATATGGTCTTGAAGACCTTGCACGGTTTATAACTTTTGTTTCTACATGATACTATGGTCCATATGGGGAAGTTTCAGGTCGATTTACTGCGTATACGCGATACTATAGCTTTGAAAAGGGTTGTGGCTACCAGGGATTTTATCGGTCACACCTGTTGCCATAGAAATTGTCTGGCGCCAGACCTTACCTTGGGTCTGTGGGGCGCCAGACCTCCTACCGCGCATGAAAATCTGAGCACATGTTTAAACTGATCCCTGAATAAGATGTAATGTGAATGATAGGAAGTGTATGCCGTCGCTGACAGTGTTCGGTTACCTACGGTTACCAATTACGTGGCCTATTCTGAATTACGGGCGTAACGTACCGTATGAATGATTTATAAATGACGTACGCGTAATTTATGATACAAAATTTTCGCCCTCGCTTCGCTCGCGGTTACCTCGATCGCACCGAACTCGACCGCCCATGAGCCAAACATACGATCGACACGGAACTCCTACGTAGCAAAACTCACTGCCAACA
>JAUMHO010011847.1:0-10410 GCA_032360965.1 Ulva armoricana | reverse complement strand
TGGGACAGGGGGACGAAACGGCACGCGCCTGTGCCGGTACGTCCGTACTTCTCCCGCTTGGACGTATCCTTGGCCCGAGCAGATGCCCCAGAGGCCGACTTGAAGGTGAGGGGTGAGGGGTGAGGGGTGAGGGGGTGCTTCCAAAGAAAACTTCAATGAGATGTACTGGGGTGACACGGGTGAGGGGGTGAAGGGGTGACCGCAAGCACACAGGGACAAGCACACAGGGACAAGCACACAGGGCCTCATGGAGGAGCTGGCTGGGGTACTAAGAGTTTGTTCATCCCCAGGAGAGGCAGCCTTGGCTGAGCTGTAGCACACAAGTTGCACAGCAGAGCATGAGTCATGGGGATTGGCCAACATGAGTCAGAGACAACCCCGGTAACGGCCCCAGCCCTTGTGAAGCAGCCATGGGGATTGGCCAACATGAGTCAGAGACAGCTAAGAACGGTAACGGCTGCAGCCCTTGCGGAGCAGCCATGTTCAGTGTTCCGTGTTCAGTGTTCAGTGTTCACGTACCGTGTTCAGGAACCATGCGCAGCAGCAAAGTGTAGCTGGTCTGTTCAGCAGAAACTTTAAGCACCTGGCAAAGCATGGGGTCTGGATCAGTGTCCGTAACATGTGCAGAGACAGGGCTGGAGGATGTGACAGGGCTGGAGGATGTTGCCAGAAGTCGAGGACGCCCGCCGGGGCCACCGGTACCGCATAAACAGCACACAGAAGCGAGTAGGTGTTTCAGCAGAAGTGTTATGTATACATACCACTTGTAGCAGGTACTTGGAAAGTGAGTAATGGAAACTTGTGTAAGCGAGTAGGTGTTTCAGCAGAAGTGTTATGTATACATACCACTTCTAGCAGGTACTTGGAAAGTGAGTAATGGAAGCTTGTGTGGCAGGAAGAGGCGAGCTTGAACTTTCAGGCACGCTGCAGCGTCCTTGTAAGCAGGCAGTTCCGATTTGGTGGGTTTGAATTTATGGACTGAACTACAAAACATCAGATGAGCTCACCAACAGGGAGGGTGCTGAAGCAGCCTGGGCCATTGGCATGGCAGGTGGCAGTTTCCCTAATCATCCCAGCTGCAGGACAGCTACTCATGATTGCACTGTGGTTACTGCAGATACACTGTGGTTGCTGCAGAGGATACCCGTCAGTCCATGATTGAGTGACTCAATCCTCGAACGGCTGACTAGTGACAGCTGCAGGCCTAGCGCATAGGAGGTAGGAGGCATGGGAGGCAGGCACGGGTGGCACGGGTGACACGCAACAAGGCACAGCCACAGCCACATCAGCGGTACATATTCTGGCACTGCTCTGGCTGGTTGTGACCCACAGGGGGGGGTGTTTCATGCCAGTGACACACAACTGGGAGTGGGGTATGCTGAGGCTGCACTCACACACGAGGCTCATGCCCATGCCCAACATGGGTCTCAGTGTGTCACATAGTGTGTCACTCATCTAAAAAAATGAAGAAGGAATTGGGCATCACGCTAAACCCAAGCGGGCATCGGCCACTGCATCCGCCCACTAGTGAGAGTGTTTTCCGACTACTAGTGACAGTATGAAGACTGTCACACTCTAACACTGGCAGGGACATGCGGCAAGCAGGGCTCAAGCTTGGAGTAGTCCTGTCCCAGCGGCACTGCGGGCATACCTGGCGTCGGACAACCCAGAATCACAGAACTTTTGGGGTGTGGTGGGGTGCCCGGAACGTGTAGCTCCAATCCGGACGTGCCATGTTGGGGCGGGCCCTCTGGCCACATCGGGAGGAGCCCGGCAACCGCAATCGCTTGTGGCGACATCGTGCGGGCACCAACGCTGTTGTGTGCGGTCCACTACAGCACCAAAGCATGGCAGGACTGCACACGGGGGCACGTCGTCCTTGGCTCGGCTGCTGGCCATGCATGCAGCAGGTCGCGTTTGAGGCTGCTGCTGCTGAGCGTGGCTGTGGTGCTACACGGCGCAGGCTGCAGCAGACCGGATGCCTTGCGTGAGTGTCGCAGGCTTCAAAGTCAAGTGCGAGACGGGATTGGGTGGGGCAGATGGAAAGACCCTGTGATGTCGGGACTGGGCACGATTGCGAGGAGAGCGCCAGTGTGAAGCTTCGCAGACGTTTTTTTGGGGCATAAACCTGAAAATTGTCCCCTGTAATTCAGGTGTGTTTTACCTGGGAGGTCTGGAAAAAAGCGAAGACTGGACAGCGCTACAGCTGCCTGGCATGACCATGTGGAGGGCTGAGCTCACACTCGAGTGGTGTGGGGGCTGTGTGCAGCAGGGCTGTGAATGAGCAGCACTGCTGCGGAAGGGCTTCAAGTTACCACCACATCACGAGGTTCACGGTCCAGTGTTGCGATTGTATCTACCACATGCATGTGCACCCTGGAGCCAGTTTGCACAACTGGCATGGTCCATTGTACAAGTAGGGCCCGAGCGCCATGCTGTGATGCTGTGATGATCACAGCGCCACGCTGTGATCATGTCAAGGTCCTTGTAGGATATGGCGAGGCGATATGTCACATCTACATTTACATTTACAGTGCCACGCTGGGATGATCAGGGCTCACCACATTATGGCTCGCCATATCCACGCGCGCTGAGATGATCAGGGCTCCCTATGAGATGATCAGGGCTCCCTACGGTGCACCCTGTTTCACTAAGCAGGCATGATGATGATCATCAGATGATTGCTTGGCCGGAAACAGTCGCCACCTCTGGAATAACCAGCAAGCTAGCTACTGCCCCTAGCTACTGCTCCCTCAGGCTGGTCATGAGATCCATGTGCGGTGAGACGTGCATGCAGTGCATGTGTTTGGTGCCCAGCACCGCCTGTGCATGCCTGTGCATTGTGCTGCGGGGTGCTGTGGTGATCAGTGACACTGGAGTGCAGCACAGGTAGGTGCCCCACTCGACTGTAACTCTGTCTGGTGTGCTGATTAATCGGAATTCCGAACGCTATGGCGGAATTCCAAACGCTATGGCTATGCAGTCGCTGCGCATCGCGTGCGCCACGGCCCAGAAGTAAGGGCCTTGGCCCAGACTGCATGCGCGCAGCTGGATGGCTCAGGCGGAGTGGTGCACGGCAAACAAAGTGGCCCACGGCGGCCTCCTGCAGCCGCGGCCATCCGCCGTTGGACAGCCTCCAGATCGCACCCGCGCCACTGCAGCAGTGCTCAAGTTTCGTGACGATTTGTTGGGGCGCGCCCCTGAGCAACGGCCCCGAACGTGTGATGATTTGCTGACGTGAGGATGCTCGGCAGAGCCACCACTGCTGGCCGTTGACACGCAGTTGCAACCACACGTGCCGCATGGACATGCGTTTGCACCCAGGGGTGCGATTGGCTGAGAGCAGCACCGGCGTTACACGATAGGGGGCTCCACTGCAATAACCAGAGCTGCAATAACCTGCGCTGCGCGTGTGGTCTGTGGAGTAATGAGGAGCGCCTCACCTGGGCGGTGGGCGGATTCTTTACATAGAGGCATTTGGCCTCTGAGGCCCGAGTCTCGGAGGCTTGGCTCTAGGAGTGCAACCGGTCGGAGACGGGCCACAGTGCCGCCGTGGCTCTGCCACAGCAACAGGTCTGCATGCATACACTGCGCCTGCACACTCTTGTCACTGGATGTGCCTGTGTTGCCGACGTGAGGTGGTGTACTGTAGTGGTACTGTAGCACGCTCGCTGTGTGTGTGCTTCGCAGTTGCATGCAGCTTCTGTGTGTAGGTGAAAGTGGCTAGTGAAGAGCCTGTGCTGCTGTTGTCTGATGCCATGACTTGGTCCACTTTGTGGGTTTGCCCTTGTACTATTTTGTAACTATCTTGTCACTGCGCCTGGACACTCTTGTTGCATCTGGCCATGATGCATGAGGTGGAGCAACCGATTGCATGCAGAGCGGACGGCAATCACACTGCAGTTGTGGTGGCATGTTCCACCAGCGCTGCTTTTGTCATGCATGCCAGCTGTGCTCATGCATGCCTGCTGTGCTTGTGCCTGCTTGTGACCCCTCCCCCGGGGCTGTGCTCCACTCTCTGAGTAACACACGGCTGCTCCACTCTCTGAGTAACACACGGCTGCTCCACTCTCTGAGTAACACACGTCAGCATGCTGACGCACAACATGGCACGGCCATCACTCCATCATCTGTGACTACTCTGGTGCCGTCCACTGCTGACCTGTCCACTGCTGCTGACTGGGACCACTGCTGCTGACCGGGACCGAGAGGGGGTAGTGTAAAACTGTGATGAACTTGTGCACAACAGTGGGAACCATGACCACGCATGACTGTTTATTTCAAAATTTTCCCCCTTGCAATGAGAAACTGGTAGTGCACCCGCCTGTGAATCTGCATGTTGCACGCCGTGGAGGGGTACAGGCAAACACGGATTGCTAAGGTGTGACGCACGAGTGTGCAGGGGCCGAGTCAACGATCGTGGTGTACAACCACGCATGCGCAGGCCAGCCGAGTCAGCGTTGCGGCAGCGTGCGCAGCACCTCCACAGCGTCTGCCCGCCAATCACCGATCTAGAGTGTACCTCGGCGTCCTGATGCGTTGATAGAGGACCGCCTGGCTGGAAGCTGCCGGCGAGGACTGCAGCCGCAAGTTCTGGACATGCAGAACGCGACCGGCCCGAACGCAGCGCCGCCACGCAAACACATGCATGGCAACGAAGTCCGACGAGGACGCGGTTGTGCACCAGCAGTGCCAGCTGTGCATCTTCGCCTTCGTGTGGACCTGGCCAAGCTTGGCTCGAACTCGCGTGCGCTGCACGGACCGGAATGGCCATCAAAACTAGTCGCCACGGTCACCATAAGCATCAGGAATGGACTTGGGATGGGGCTGTCGCATCACCTACAAATCGTAGCGGTGACTGACTGACCAGCTGCTTACTGCAGTGGAGAAATAGGTTCGACACACACCATGATGTTTCAGGTCTGAATTTCTTGCTGTGTGACGGGGCGACGATGCATGATTACATCGTTCGGCCAGCACGATACACGCTGCTATACCACAGATCAACAACCAGGCAAGTCAACAAAACCTGCACACAGACGAGCGTGCAACATATGCTATCTTTGAACTTCTCTTCTGGTTGAACTTCGCGCCCCTTGCTGCATAGCTTGTGCCTTGTGTCACAGTCGAGAATTGAAGATGGCAAGCCACTGGTCTCTGGCAACACTTTTGCACGTCGTCCTGGCTCTGGGGCTAGGACTCGTAGCTAGGACTATGGCTTGCAGTTGCGTTGAACAACCGAGTCTGTCAAAGTGTGACGTCGGGAACGGTGAAGCTGCTGTGCTCGTGGATGTGCGCTGCCAAAAGACAATTCAATGTAGCAGATTCAGCGGAACGGGTGTTTCAGACGTACAAATCGTGGCAGTATTCAAGGACAACACGGGTCTGGGGTTAAGTGCTGGAGATGTCGTCTCCATTGAAGCAAGCCTCGACGGTGGGCTGTGCGGATACGCGCTGGAAGCAGCGACCTCCTACATCGTATTCGTTCAAGCAAAGATTCCTATTATGACAGCAAAAAGCACGGAGCCCCCACCTGCGGTATCGGACGGAGGGAGCACGTCTTCCAACGGTACCTCGACTGGCTTGCAACGCAAACTGGCTTCAAGTTCTGATGCTACGGAGTGTAATGCTTTTGAAGCTCATCTAACTACCAGTCTTTGCTCTGGAAATATCCGTCAGCCGACCGCCGATCAGGTCACGGTGTTGCTCGATGGCTGCAGAGGCGGTTAAACAGACTTGAAGCACGCGTACGCAGGCCAGGTCTGATCTGAATTTTCACATGCACGTAATGCGTTGGTGAAATGCCCTCGCGCAGTGGGCTGCACCGCTGGGACGTATTGAGTGGGGCCTGTAGCCATATTTGACTCGCTGCCAGGGCCTACTGCTTTACACGTATATGTGCCGTCCCTATCCCTGCTAAGTAACAGTGCTGCTATGTCACCGCATGGGATTCACTGGAACGGTATCAAATCTTAGTATGCGCTCCTCTCGCTGCCTGCCCTCATGAGAGTGCTCTGGCCCGGGCACCACCTGAGTCCCTCGACAGAGCTGCGCCAGGAACATCATGACCTTCCAGCGTGATGATACCACCACCTGTTTCCTCACTGCTCTCGTTGCTTGTAGGCACCGGAAGGTAGAATAAATGAGCGAAGAGTTCAGAGAGTTGCGGCTGGGCTGGCCACAAGCGTTTTTCCAGAATGTTATCGAGTGACTTCAGCACACGTGGCATCCGGCCGTTGCCGGTGACACGCTTGCCCGTTTTGGCTTTGAATGCTGCATTTCACAGTCGTTTTAATGCGGACGCTTGCTACGCCTGTAGTGATTGTAACTGGTTGTGCACACCACCCATGATCGAGCTGCAACGTGCAGGACCCAACCAGGAACGAGAGGGACCCACACTTGGATTGCCTCAACCTTGCCCCTGCATGTCAATGTATAGTATCCACATGCGCGACTTTTTTTACCAACTGTAGGAGTGCAATCGACATGTACATATTGTTTGCTGCCATTTTGCATGGCACAAGCATTCGACTGTTTTTGGTGAGATGCTCGAATTGCTATTTTTCTGTCTGAAGCTGCTAGTAGCCTAGACCGTTACATGTGTTTTCCTGCATCTTCAGTTGCTGCTTCAACAGCTTTGCAGCTGTGCCTTGGATATCAGACGGTGCTCATACATGCCTAGCAAGCTTCAAGTCAGTGTCCGGCTGTAAAAGTTTTGTTTTCTTCTTCGTGGCCGTGCCCAACTTTTTTTGTACTGACCAGTTGAACATTCTCTGTTAAAACATACTTGTTGTCCGACGCTGTTTCACGTACGACGTGGCACGCTGCAGCTTGTCTCGAGTAAGACAGCGGCAGTGGCCAGAGTTCACGGTGCGCGGCCCTTTGTTGGGGTACACACCTGAAAATCTCTCCGTGAAACTTGAAGTTATTTGGCTTGGAAGGCCTGCTAGATTTTACACTGTGTGGTAGCCAGGGTGGCTGTCTGCCTGCCTCACTGAACATGAAAAAAAGTAATCGCGGGCATCACGCCAAACACAAACGGCCATTGTCCACCCTTCGCGGCCCTACCAGTCATCCTGAGTACACGCACCCTCTCAAAAAGGCAGGAGTGCTGGGGGCAGTGAGCTGTGAACAGTAGCACCCAGGCTGCGAGAAAGCAGTAGCACACAGGGTACCCGCCCTTGACAGTGATGGGATGTTGACTTGTGCAGTCAGACTGTCCTACCGAGCGTGGTAGCCTGGAATGAGTTCTAGATCTGCCGAGAAGGCTAACACGGAGAAATGCGTTCATACATGCCGCGTACGTATATACATCTCACAGTGCCGGCTTTCAGTGTTACTTCCCAGGTGAACCCTTGACCAACAGTTTTGGTCACACCCCGGCGGGAGCAGGCGCACTGATCATGCCACGTACCTCGTATGCACTCGTACTGCATCTTGCCCTGGGTTGTGGCGCAAACCACTGTGAATTCACCCCTTTGCACTTGTAACAGGTGAAACATACAGCCAGGAACGCGTATCATCGGGCGATCCCTGTAGCCATGGGTACCGCTGTAAACTGCCGATTGACCGCGAAGAATGAAAGGGGCGTCTGCCAGACTCTGGATTGTGAAGAGTACGGCAAAGATATTTGAAGAGGTGATACTCTCCATGCATCCCGGACCTCTGGACCCGTGGCATTTGCGTTCGCCTTTACAAATGCATGGCCACCAGGTGATTAAAAGAAAACACAACATAACAAAAATATGTTGGTGATACATCAGGCATCATGCCAAACTCAACCAGGAATCGGCCACAGCACCCCTATGCATAAGGGCGGAAGAAAAAGAAGTATCCGACAAGGTCACGTCGACCGCGGAGTCCCCCCACGCAGCACACTGGGCACGGGAGGCGGACATCCACGCTCGGACATGGGACAAGTGCGGAATGTAGCGAGAGCATACAGCCGTGTACTATAGACAGACCAGGGACGGCCCACATGGTTATCCGGAGATGTCAAGGTCCTTGTAGGATGTGGCGAGTAAGGGTCACATTTGCATTTACATTTGCATTTACATGCGCGCGTAACGCAGGTCGCCGTGCCAATGACAAAGCCATCCACAAAGTGAGTGCCGCCTTCTGTGACTTGGCATGCTCTGGCCTAAGAAATGCACAGGGTCCAGTAAGAGAGGGACAGTACACGCAGACGCATTGCGCAACATCCTCGTCCTGGAGTCCACCCGAGAAGGAATGCTGCACAACTGCAGCGGCGACTTTGCTTGCGGTAGTAGCATGCAGGATGACGTGTCTCAGGTAGGCACACCGCACAGGCCCGTGCCGGAGACGAGTCGCACACATGACAGAATGAAGTGCTCAATATGCCTTCATCTATGCTCCACCGGATTCGATGTAGCCATGTCCGCATGCCGTTCACAACCTGCTAATGTTGTGCGTTACACCAAGAGGAAGTACACGGTCTTCTCGTAGCTGTAGCAATGATTAACACTGGATATGCAGTATCAGACATCCAGCACTACACCCCAGGCACAACTTGGCGGGATGTTCCTGAGTTCATGCACGCGAATTGATCACAGCAGCAGGAGGTTTGATGAGTGTGTGATGTTGGTACACATGAGCCTGCATGCGTGTGTGTATGCATGCATGGGAAGCACTGTAACAGTGCCCGTCCTGCACTTGTCCGCCCCTACCAGTAGGGGTGCTGCGGCCGATGCCCATTTGGGTTTGGCATGATGCCCGATTCCCCCTAACTTTTTTTTTTTTATCACAGTGTGTTGGCACGCAGGGATGCAACCGAGTGGCGTGGCGATGCCACAGCTCTAACGCAGGAGGGTCTCGCTCGCTTGCGGCATGACTGGGTAGGACGATGACATACCCCAAGGGCAGCGCCATGGGAGTTGAAGAGTCAGAGATGGGCGACGGCTAGCCGTCTCCACAGCTGATCTGGCTGGAGGGGGGCGTGGCAGGGGGGCTGCAGGCCCCCGGGGGGGGTGTGGCAACGCTGGCGTGCATGCATGGAAGACGTGGTGACTAGACTAACCACTTGGCTCCTCCGGATCCAAGCGGAGGCCCTGAAACGGAAGCCGGCCTGAACGTACGTGTCGGGACCGGGTGGTGCTCCCTCCTCCAGCTAGGTATGGCCTTTCGGCTGCTGCTGGCAGGGGTGCTGCAGCAGATTGCTGCAGGAGATTGTGGGGGGTGGTGTGATGCCTGATCTTGACCCAGGTGAACCTGCTGCCAGTGGCCTTCCTATAGCTAGAAGGCCTGTGTCAGTCGTGATCACGATTGCCACATCTGTGCTGTCACGAATGGGTGTCATTGCTGATTGAGACGGGAGGATGGGGACTGAGTTCACCCATGTGTACGCAGATCTGATCCAGCGGAACAGGCCGTTCAGGAAGTTCACGTGAACAACTTTCGCGCTGGCGTGTGGAAGGCTGTCGCGGCGGCGCATGTGAACTTCTTCAACGCGCGTCACTGTGCACAGATTGCGTCAACTTGAGCAGGACGCGCAGCAGTGCCCAATTGAAAAGTGCCCGTCTTGTTGCAAGACGCTGCCGCAAGCCCATGATCATATGCATAGACAAGCGATCATGATTCTAACCGGGAATTCCTGGCTGACGCCGCATGCTGACTCTAGTGTCAATGAATCATATATATGCATGATTTCCGACCATGGCCAGGGACTCGCCGTTTGCAATTGCTGAGAGAGGGAGTTTAATACATAGTGTGCACATGCATGTAGATTTATCGGCCATCGACATGTCACGCTTAATCGATATCAGGGCTGCAGCTGATCCTGCGAGGCTGTGAAGTCACACATTCAAGGGCCGCAGCTCATGCCGATGCAGTACACAGTCCTCAAGCTTGTTATCTCTGCGAAGTAAGCTTGCTTTTACACCGCAGCCACTGCAGTAAGTTTGTTGGGCCGAGCAGCAATCTGTTGTTCAAACAAGAATATTTGAACGCATATGTGAACGTGAAACAGCTGCAGGCCGCTCGGCTGACCTGCTCGTCGTTCAGGATCCCAACATGGACGGACATGGACGGAGGCCTTCCGAAGCAGTCTTGAGAGTGATACTGCATGCATAGCCTCCCTGCTATAGATTTGCCAGAGCCCTGGTTCTAGGATGACATGGCGTCCTATGCAATAATATTCGGAGGACTTCGAGGTGCGCATGCGGTACAGCCCAGCCTAGGGGAGACCCGCTGACGTACCAGCATATACGATTTAGTCCTGTGCACTATGTAGAAATTTTCTAGAGGGCCGCCGTTTCATGTGTTCGCCCCCTTGCAGCCGCGCTTTGAGACTAAACTAGTCATCTTACAATTGCAACTGCAACTGCAAAGCACACACACAGCGAGCGTGCTACAGTACCACTATAGTACACCACCTCACGTCGGCAACACAGG
>JAUMHO010011836.1:0-10419 GCA_032360965.1 Ulva armoricana | reverse complement strand
CTGAAAGGAGCACTGAATAAATACTCTCCCCTTGCAGTCATAATGATGCATGTTGCCTTTCCTCACCTAGCTACTCTTGAGCATGTGCATGTTTACCGATGAACGGCAGTGCTGACAAATAGCGCAGGCCCAGACCAAAGCATTCGGCTTGCGCCAAACCTGACCATGTTTTGTGGATTCTTGGAGGCGGTCTAGAGTGATATGACTTGTTTGAAAGCGTTGGAGGTGATTGTGAGGCTTTCAGGGAATATGTCAAAATCTCCCTAAAACGGTTCCATGAGAGGATGAATTGGAAGTGCTGTTTCTCCTTGGCTGTGCAAATCACTTCTGCCGCCCAGGAACGTAGCCGCCCAGGAACGTATAAACTGGCCCCTAAAGTCAGTTTGGTTTGATCCTAGCGTCTGCACCGACTGCGGATGTACTAAGGCTGGAAGTGCCCACCTGGCAGTGCCATGTTGGAACAGCTCTAGCAGAGAGCCTTTGGGTGACGCCTTTGGGTGACGCTAGCAGGTTTGCCACATCACGGCGCATGCGTGGTGGCGCCGGGTGATGCTGGTATTTGTGGTTAACTGTGGTTCGTGCAGTGCCGAGGTTGCACAATAATAGGGAGCGGCAACAGGATAATCCCATGGATTTGTCATGGGCTATGCCATGAACTCCCTTGAACATCAACAAAATAACTCCATGCAATGCCATCAGCACTCAAACAATCAGACCCGCATTGCATGAGCCATCTTACGTCTAATAACAATGAAGCTTACGACCTGCGCCATCTAGCTCTGTTGGTAGGATTCTTTACACATCATGAGATTGATTGCATGCAACAGGTACGGCCCTACCGGGGGGCGCGCCAAGTAGCAATTTCACATTCCAAAACCTGCTGCTCGATGAGACCTCATGCCACACATGGAGATGCAATCACCTGTCAAGCTCGTTACCCATCACAGCCGATGGCGGCTCCATCACATCAGTATCGTCACAAAACCCAACGCAGTCTTGTCGTGGTCCAATATGGCCAGCAGCCCTAAACAATGTTGACCCCGCTAGGACCCAGCACACCACATTATGAACCCGATGAAACTATTCAATTTGAATACATCGTTGGACACTATGCAACCCAAAAACAGGGTGCACGTAGTTTACATCTTGCTGAGTACACCTGGACCATTGCACATTTTAAGATGTCCCGAAACCACTCGAACGTTAAAATATTCAACGACGTTGCTGTTGCTATTTAGAAGCTCACAGTTCACATATAAATTGACTTGCGCTGCATGTTCCTAGACTAGATACTGTTATGATACCTAGCCTATACTGCGACATCGAAAAGGATACGAGGGGGCAATCTGCGAACAGCATGAGCAGCGGAAATCGTCTATTTTCAACCTTGTTCGGGACAGCGCGCATGTGGCAGTATGTGCTAGGCCGATCGCTTGTGCAGTGTAGCAATTTCATGAGTGACAAATTGATTGCAAACCGCGCCAACACTGTCCCAACGCAGCGATCCAGTACTACAGTCTTCGACAATTCAGTGCCCGATACTACAGTTCTTGGATTAGTTCAGTCAACTTTACCACTTAAGTTACTGAACTATTGAACGGGGACTGCAGTTTCAACCAACCCAGCGATATAAGGTACGAGGACCAGGGAAACATGGGATGCAACAAAAAAATCGATTTGGAGCAACTGAAGCTCACACCAAGCTAGAAACTGAGTAGAAAGTCTTCGTGCAAG
Source organism: Ulva armoricana (assembly GCA_032360965.1). Classification (NCBI taxonomy): domain Eukaryota; kingdom Viridiplantae; phylum Chlorophyta; class Ulvophyceae; order Ulvales; family Ulvaceae; genus Ulva; species Ulva armoricana. The sequence continues at coordinate 8,685 of JAUMHO010011836.1, read as the reverse complement.
GTGAGCAAGAGCTGAGAGCACACTATAATTTGGCTCACTGGAGCCGGTCGTGAATAAATTTCCTTGTCATTAGGAGTTCGTTCTCTTCACGACATGCACGAAACAGCCTCTGCCAAACCTGGGTAGTGGGCAGATAATTTGGGTAGGTAATTTAGTCTCAACGGCTATCCAGTGAATAATTTAGTCTCACGACAGGTCGGCAATCCTTAATTCGTTCAGACTGCCAGCACTGGCGAGGAGCGCTGTGAGAGCGCCTAGACAGCGCCCTGGGCGCCCACAGCAGCCACAGATCACTTGGACAACCCTTTTAAAGATATGCATGGGTGTTTACAGCACTGCAGGACTTTCGCGGCTGGTGTTTTGTCGTGCTCAAAAGGTCTGGCTGTTCAACCATAAGGCCCATCATCGAGGCCATTGTGGACATGGTGCAACCTGGTACAATAACATCCACATCTGTTTAAGGGTGAGGATGCGCGGGAACCAGAGAGCATGCACAGAAATCTACAAGGGCGTACGAAGGCTAGCAAGGTGCACAGAACGCTGGGGGCGTTCATGAGGCGGCTGTGATGTATGTCAACGGTCGGGGCAAGCCACAGCGAAATTCTGTGCTGTTAGACATATGAGTTGCGCTCTCGGTCTAATTGGATCTGGACCCATAATCTGCCGGAACCAAACTACGGAGATACTGTCAAATCAGTTCTCGGCTTGATCTTTTCGCCAACTGTCAAATAAAAGGGACCGAATTAAAGAGGGGTGACTGTACTGATACGGCAGCGCTTTCACAGATATTTGGCAGTGACTTCAAGCTGCACACCAAAGTGAGGGAGACAGTAATGAGATACATAGCCGTCAGGGAATAACAAATTGGATCTACCTGCCTCACAGTTGACGGCCTTACGGCGAGATGCATGTCAAAGTCGTGCTGACTTGCTACAGTATTCAGGGAATGGCCTATGCATTGCTGTCAGGACCGACTCAGATACATCACTCACTTTATATCATGATATTCACGTGTTGCGCACCTGCGTTGCTTTCTGAAACCAGCACTCCCATGTTTGGGTTTAGATAACGAAATCGAATTGACCTGTCACCCTGAACTTTGACATGGCTTGCATGCGCACTCGAATATTGTACCTGTTGTGCAAACAACACCGGTGCATGCGCATTCAGAGTCCAACTTCGGCGTCCCTCCAGTGAGCCATCTGTCCTCCACACCTCATATCCAACCAGGAGGCCTGCAAACAACAAGTGGTCAGAGCCGCAGTTTTGGCATGCAACGCTGACCAAGGTTCATTTGTTGTATGCGGCAAAGACGCCATCCTGTTCAGACTACTGGCTGTTGTGGCTTATCCATAGCTCATTTCACCCGCGAGTTGGGTCATATATATAACACGCCACATCACTTCCTAGCAATAGGTCATGGTTTGTCACTGATAGTGAGTTTGATGACTGCCATCTTCATGCAAACATTTAGCGCAGGATGATCTACCCAGACAGCCTCAACACAGTGTGGCAGAAGCGTTTAGAAAATGGTCCAGATTTGATTTTCAAAAAAACTTCCAACAAGGTCAAACAAAGAACTGCATTTGGGTTATCATAAGAACAGCCTGCGATCTTGACATGACAGTCCTTGACATGATAGTCCTTGAACATCAATTGCATCACATTCACGCCTTTTACCAGCTGACTGCTACATGCCACGCTGTCATTTCAGGTACGCTAGGCTGGCACAACCAAGCACACATAGCATGTGAGAGTTGCTGGTCGCGATGTGCGCGGCGCAGCAGAATGTACGATTTACATGGCAAAAATGAAATATAACGCATAAATACATACACGGTGTAGTCATGCGTAAGTACACAGCTGGTTAAGCCTGAGCTGTTTCTATTTACTTACTTCAGGGCCCTGCAGGGCGAATTGTGAGAGCCATACAAACCTGGACATTTTATGTAGGCCTCTCAGAAGCGCACAGCCGATTGGATTGACTTCCCATTGTGTGCAGATACACTTTGCCCTGTATGATATGTTTGGCAGCATTGTCGTACCATGCGTGGCATCGGTGGTACTGGGTGTTTGCCAGGCGGGACAGAAAAACAGTCCACGGTAATCTCATAGACATCGAATGTGCATAGAACCAAGACCAAGCTTGGCATTGCTACTTGCGTCTATTCAGCGGTTTGACGTGCCTGCGTAGACAATTTGTTCGGTATGCGCTGATGAAAAATCTTCACGTTTCTGCGATACAAGAGTCATCAGCAGACGTGATGCACCCAGTCCATATGCAAACATGGTAAATACTATTCCGAAACGGGATTATCAATGTTTTATTCTCTTATCGTACGAAAGTCACAGAGAACTGGGCCTGCCGATCCTGCGAAAGGCTCGAGTGCGGCCTTGCGCAGAGCAGTACTGCTGTGAAGAGCTGTGCACCACAGATCAAAGATTCTGTGCGTGCCATCACATGACTGCAGCCACCGCATTTATAATACAACCTGCACAGGTGATACCGTTGGAACTTACCATTCGCTTTATCAGCAGCCCATAGCGTGGTGCGTGAAAAGGTACTTTCTGCTGCAGAATCAGGAAAAGCAATCACAGGAACAGATTTGGTAAATGGTTGGATAACTTGTGCCAGCAAAAACACTTTTGAGCCAGCAGAATCTACAGGCTGCACATGAGTGACATGCATTGGCGCATGTTGCAGTGACACCAAGGCTCCAGTCAAAAGGTCAAACAAAAGAATCACTGATCCACCTGTTGCGCTTCTGACCATTAATACCTGCACCAAGCGTTGCACTGACTACATGATGCAACAAACTGTACAATGCTACAAACATAAATCCTGACAATATTGGGCACCAACCTTAGGATCAGACTGGTTGACTGGATCATTACGAGCTTGTAAATGATACTCTGACATGGTGACCAAACCCAGATTAAAGAATGGCACTTGTGTTTTCCAAATCTGCTTCCCCGAAACACTGTCTAAAGCATATAGCATCCCGTTGTGTGCTGCGGCCACTACAACTTTTTGGAGACCGTAACCCTGGCGAACACCATTCATGCTGGGTGGACTGGTGGACACCCCTGGGGAAAGGATGCTCGATGCGTGAAGATTGGTAAGGCCCTGCAGAACAAGCCACTGCGTAAATAACAGCAACCGACACAAGGAGTTTGAATAAACGTGTACAGGACAGTCCAACCCTCCAAATCCAAGTCCCCCAGAACCAATTCAGAACCCAAAGGTGGAAAACACACAGAAAAAAACTCAGCACATGCCCACCCTGTTCTTCAGGGTTAGCAGCCTGGTGCCTTGCCATATAGTATCAATTAGTCCTGTTCCAAATCGATCAGCTCAAGAACTGTTTCCATTACATAGCTTTGCAAGAGTTTCCTGCGAGTCAAATCTGCAATATATGCGCAAGAGTGTGCAACTAAATTGGGCACCATGGCCAGCATTGCCTAAACCTAGATAAACCTAGCTGGGTTTGCAACAATCGGACGTTTGTCAAGACCAACCAGCATCTACTCTGAACACTGTTGGACAACTGTTGGACAATTTGGATACGTTGACCTGCCCACAGGATAGTTCTCCTGTGTCTTCAGCAAAGACTGAATGGCCAATGCGCACGTACAAGGACCTGAAAGTAAATCGGCGACAGTCTGCAAGCACCAAAAGCTGATGTGGTAGTCGTTAACATCATTCCATGCCGATTGCATGTTGGCTTCTACCCCTTCCCTCTTGTGTACCTACCAAAACAGCTCTATACGCATGCCATAACAAAACAAAAAGAATAAAAATTACATCACACTTCAAGCCAGTCAAATGTCAAGAGATTCGCCACAGATCCCGACGGTCGCGAGCGCGTGATGGTGCTCCTGATGTACCCAGCCAACCCGACATAAACTATGATCTCCTGTAATATGATTACAGCTTCAACTTGAATTTGGCTGCAACATTACGAAACTGCGGGCAGCGATCAGCTAATTATGGCTGTGGCAGTGGCCAGCCCAGACGAAGTAGATCACAGTTGCTGCAGCATTGAGCTGATGACATCTACAACGCAACAATAGGTAGTTTTTGCGAGGTGTGCTGCTGCACTGCTGTTCGTGCAGATGTGTGGTGTTCTCAGTGCGGTTCAGTGTACTCCAGCTTTCAGCGCCTTCACAATCACATGCACACTCAGACAGATGGCATTTTCAAAGAGTTCATCCAAGCACGGTGTAGGTATCTGAGATGCATAAGTTGTAGCCTGGAGCTCTCCCTGTGCATGCCAATGCCGTCGCATAAAGATTTAGCCCATCCTTGGGGGCCAGCACACCTGAGCCAGGACATGGTGTTTGCCAGGCACGCCCTTACTCAAATCAACATTTGACGTGTTGTACACAAGGTACAGCATTGTCTGTCAGTTGTTTTGCCTATCAGTGTATTTTGCGTTGAGAGATGGCGCTACAGGCATGTAAACCCGTTTCATCCAGACAAGGCTGAAAGCCAGGAACTAGGAGCACTGCCAAACATATTAACCCTGCAAGCAACAACGTTTCTCGCTGGTTGTTATCAATGGCAAAACATGTTGGCTGTATGAATTTTTTTAAACGGGAGGCCAAACCTTAAGCACCAAAACGGCCCTGGAGCATTGAATTATTTGGTTCTTACATGAGGTTTGCCACAGATATGGAGGTCCTTTCCCAGCAGTACTCCTCCTTGATGCCGCCGTCCTACACCTACCTGCCCCTACTGAGGTGCAATGGCCGATATGTTAGGGTTTGAAATGACTCCTGATTTCTTCTTTCTAAACACAAGGCTGTGCGCCATTGAGCATTGCATGCTCAAGTTCTAGGATCGTGTCAGTGACAGGGAGCAAGTCGGTGAATCTAGGGAAGTAGCCTGTGGCATCGAACATTCGTAGAGTGTCAAAGCTCCAGAGTGATGTGGACTGACATGAATCGCAAACAGGTTCTTGAAACAGTGATACTTCTGCGTGGAGTGAGCGTAGCACAACGCCAGTCTTGTTGCATCACGAAAGGACATATCAGAAACAAAGTTGAACCGTGTGGAGAACTTATGGCAGCTTTTTAGTCGTGTTATGCCTGCAAGCCACCATGCTGAGGAACCTATGAGAAAAATCAGTGCACCCACCTGAACAGCCGACCATATGCCGGTGCCGTCTTGTAGTAACACATCAAAGCACAAAATCTGACAGACCCCTATGATTTGATTTGACAAAGCCATTTTGGAAGTACAAGCATCCTGTTGCTGAATGTTCTAGACTGGTGGCCGTGATCGGTGTGGGCATTTCCTTCTAGATGGCTCCACACCATCCGATTCACTGGCCAAAAGAGCACAGTGACTTCCGACACAGCATTTCAGCTGCTTTTAGTGAAGATGAAACTGAGAGACAAAATGCAAAAAAATATTTATTTGCAAATAAAAGTCACATCATAATTTGTTTGAGGAAGAATTGTGCCCGATACTTTTGAAGCAAGATCTGTCTGACCCGAGTTATGGCTGTGACGCAATTCGTCACGTCCTGCGTCCGTCCCACACACTTATCGCCCCCAAGCACCCTCTTCGCTGTCACTGAAAGGGTTCGCCAACCGCGGCATCCGGTCGCTGAACGTCTCAACTCATTGCAAATCACGACCATAACTTATAACTTTCTATCTTGAGTGCTTGGCGGCAATCTAAAGCGAAGTGAAGACGTAGTGATCTCATTCGTCCACCGTCCCTTAAACCACCACTGACCAAAATCACCCACCGTCAAATCGACCTAATTGAGCGTCAGCGCTGACCATAGCCTTATTGGCCAAGAACAGCTCTGAACATGCTCACACAATGCAATATAAGGTCAGACTGTAATATAAGGTAAGACTGCAACCATGCACAGCATCAGTTGACCATGGAATATCCAATGCCGTACGTCAGGCAAAAAGCAGAGGCTCTTTACGAAAATTTACTGACAAAATCGTTTGTAATTGTGGCGGCCATAAACACGCCTGAATGACGGCCTACAAACATTGATTGCACAGCAAAAGTGCCCCAAGCCATGTATTCTGATCGTGTCGGCCCTGATCAGCTAGCAGACAGCGGAGGGTATCATTTAGCCGGAATTCCCTTTGGCGTTTCAGCACCACATATACGACATGTTTTAGCAGCTCCGGGTGGTGTTACCCCCTCGACGTTAAAGCTACATCATAGATGTTTTACAGGCTGGCTACCTCAACAAGTGTGCACTGCGAACTGCTCAAGTCACCTGGGATGAAAAGCCACACCTTGAAGTGGGTTTGCTGCAACCTAGACCATCCAAACATGGGCATTTCTTGGGCTCATGCAGACACTTTCACACAAGCATTTGCTGACAGACACGTTCATGATTTCTTCATCATTTGCATGTTAAATGTCTGTTGGATGTTGCTAGGAGGAAAAACTACGGATAGTACACAAAACCTCGCAACAGCACAGAATTGCTCAGACAAAAGTAGACTGGAACATACCATAACCGACAGGCTCGCCTGTCGCATGCTCTCAAGCCAGGATGGTTGAGACAACCCATCATTTCGAGAGGGTGGGTGTGATGCCTGAACATCGCATATTATGACACTGTCAACGTTTGCCAGTGCTTCATTACGCACCCACTGTTCCTTGCCGCCCGCCACAAACATGACTGTATTATCTTCCAGTCTGACAAGAAACCTGGAACCAGACAGCATCTGAACAATATACACTGAATCTGTAGATGTGGGGCAGTCAATCTCCAATATGCTTATGAGTTCAGCTTCCCTGGATACAGGTCAGGAACCAGCTGAGCACACAACCTGACAGCCACTGCTATTGCATGAACCTGGGTGGTAATTCGCACCAGAAATCAGCGCCTGCTTGAGGAAAGGCCCATAGAGATAGCGGCCGCGCAACGGTGCCATCAGCACGGATAGAACTGTGGGTTTCCAGCGAGGTATTGTAGACCACACGACCATTCAAAACATTGGAAACAGTGAGAGTAATTGACGTCGACGAGCTTCTGAAAGAGGCAGATGCAGTTAGAATGTCACTTCCGCGTCGCACAGCGGATGCAGCTGCAACGTTTCTTGGCAATCGTGCAAACTGAGGCTCTTGTCTCGGGTGGAAAGTAAACCATGCAGACTCTACTGATGAAGTTGTAGAAACTAACATTCCCATGTCAACGCTGTCCACTAGCTGTCGCCCTTCTGGGTCGTGTGGTAATGCATGACAAGTTGCAGATGTATTGAGTGCATCTAGGGTAGCGTAGCATATGCTACTCTGATCTTCTGAAACAGCGACAAATGATCTTTCATATATTTGTGCCCGATTGGATAGCTTCAGCTTGAAGTGAGCACTGGAGGAAATCGCCACTTGGTCGAACTTGCTTACAACAACGACCTGGAACTGACTGGCGTCGCGTTTGCCAACTGCTGCAATTCTGATAGATCGCTCGGACACATGACATGCCTGAACAGCTGCTTCGTTGGTCATCACTTGCTTGCTCCACAGCATCGCACCATCTGATGAGGCATGCACATGTAGAGACCGACCTTCGACCCAAGAAACATTGAGGTCTTCGTTGCAGCATTGAAACACATGGCCAGATCTATAAGACTGCCACAACAGCTGGCCAGTTGTCAATCGCCAGGCCTGTACCAAGAATCCTGATACGGAAATGACCATATCCGACAACGCTTTGACACACATAGAATCGATTGGAACATCTCGGCGCCATATGATTTTGCCGTTATGTTGATCCAGCAAGGTCAATTGGTCTCTGTTTGCCGCCACAACATACGGCAGATCTTCCGGGATTACAGCAGTGTTGATGTCTCCCATATACGTTTGATGCCATGAGGATGATTCATGCTGATCTTTGTACAGCGTTGCGCCACATCTAACCAGCAGAGCGCTTGTGAGAAATACCAGATGAAGACAAGCGCTTGGATGTGGGAAAATCGGACGCATACGGGAAGCTAATCCCATCGAAGAACTTGTTTAACAGTTTTTGCGGTACTCGTTTATTTGTCAACCGTCATTTGCGGCCGAGTATCCGATCAATAGTCACTGGCTATCGCAACCACAGATGCATTGCAGCAGGTGATTACGCCAAGGTCGCTCCAGGATGCACCTTCAAGTATGCTAGCTTTGATTAAATACTGTGTACCAGAACCAGACACCCAGCATGTATCAGGTAGGTGTGGGCGGTGATCGCAAGCAAAACCTCCATATCTCGTGCTATAGTGTTGAAATGTCGAAAGTGTGCCAAAACTGCTACTACGCAAACCCCCAAGTTCATCCGCGTCATCACTAGAGATGGAAGACCTGATTGGCACGACTCGGCTGACCTTTGCATTGAATGTGCGGCTGCAGCTGTCAAGTCCCTGACGCGGCATCCTGTGTAGGTATATTTTGGTCGAACGCATGTGTCGTGACTGCAATGCCACTATGTACCCCGGGATGTGTATGTACAACACTCAGGTGGCCGAGACAGGTGAAGCTATCGAATGCCTTGAATTTGAGGACGAGGGAGCAGTACCTGATGATGGTGTGGACCTTCCGCACCGTCCCGAATATGCACCGCTGGACGAGGGATGCAACGCAACTGTGCATGAATACTTTGCCCAGGACAGACCAGACCTTGATGACCCAAGCAAATCCGAGCATTCTTTCGTGAGGGTCGC
>JAUMHO010011825.1:0-10421 GCA_032360965.1 Ulva armoricana | reverse complement strand
GACTTATCTTTCTGTCGGCCAAGGCTTTGGCCTGCCCAAGTCTCGCCGGTTTTTATTCTTCATGCCGTTCCACGACAGGTCAGCAATCGGGTCTTGAAGACCTGATCATCACGCAGACTTTTCAAAACAACGTGCCACTCTATCGAATCAGCGCGATCTACCTCGAGACCCAGGAACGTCTTGAGCAGTCCATCGTCGCCGACGGACGAACCTATACTCAAGAGCACCGTGACTCAAACACCGGACTCAACGTGCTCACGCAGATCTCGGCCAGCTGTCGTCAAAAGGTTCTGGTCGTGAACATGACCATGATCGCCAATCGGCAGGTGGTCAGCACGTTCGTGACTCTCCTTTCGAAAACCGGCAACCAAATTCGCTGGGCTAACTCCGGTCAGGTGCTGGGACGACCTGTAGCGGATACGTTGATTTGCGAATAAGAAGATAGAGCCCGATCAACACGAGCACACTGGCCCCTAAGAAAATGGGCGTGACAGCTTCTTGAAAAAAGATCGAACCTAAAATAACAGCAATCACCGGATTCACGAGCGCATAGGTGCTCACCAAGTGCGGTGCCATGTTGCGACTCAACCATGCATAGGCGGTGAACGCGATCACCGAACCAAACGTCACAAGATAGATGAACGCCGCGATGGAAGTGCCGTTGACGGCCTGCCAGTCTGTGTTCCACGGCTTCTCAATCACCAAACTAAAAATAGCTGCGACGACTGCTCCCGAAAACATCTGCAGTGTGGAGTAGCGAAACACACTTTTTATGCCCGTCGTTCGTCTTTGGATGAGTGTGCCGAAGGCCCACATGATGCTTGAGCAACACAACATCACAATCCCGAAGCGCCCATGGCCCGTGACGGAAGGAACTGCATCGCTGGTCGCAATGAGCCCTACTCCCACGAGTCCGATGATCGCACCTAACATCCGTATGACGGTGGGCTTCGCTTGGCCGAAATGCAGCCAGCCTACCATCATGATCCAGATCGGCATGGCACCAATAACAACAGCAACGATGCCAGAGGGCACCCAGTACTCCACGACACAAACAACAGCGTTGGCGAGAATGAGTAAGAATCCGCTGATGATGGAGGTGCGTCGTTCAGCAGGTTGCAGAGGTGCTTCTTTTTTCCAAAGCGCAATTGCGCCCATGATGGCAGCGGCTAAAAAAAAGCGCGCCGCCGACATGCCTAAGGCCGGCAACGTCTCAATCGCGTAGCGAATGGCGAGATAGGTAGATCCCCAAATAATGTAGACGGACAGAAAGCAAAGAATCGCGGTGCGATTTAGGCGCACTGTTTGACCTCAATCTCTGTTTCATCAGCGAGACTCTGCAGCAGGAGATCGTTTTGGCCGGCGAAAAATTCGATGCAGTCTCCGGCCTTAACGACATAATCCTTCGGATCATTCTTAGCGGTGATCCAGACCTGACCATGCTGAATTCTCAGCGAGATCTTGCCTTGAAGCTCTAAGCTCTTTAATTCATTAATATTCAATAAAATGTGATTTTGCTTAACATTATTCATGCTTATATAATAAACCCTGAATGGTATTAATCAACTGAAGATCGTGAACGGGAGAAGAAACGAATGGCATTCAACGAAAACTCAGGAACAGTGTCTCTTGATGAAACGGACCTGAAGATTATTAAGCTATTGTCCCTGGACGCCAAGATGCCCTTCGCCGAACTCGGCAAAGAAGTTCACATCACCGCACCGGCCGTGCATGCGCGCGTGAAGAAGATGGAAAAACTCGGCGTGATAAAAAACTACAGTCTCAACATCGACTTCGAAAAAGTCGGTCTTCCGGTGACGGCCTTCGTGCGCATGCGCACAGGAAAACTGAGCTGCGGTGAAGTTGGAAAGTTCTTAAAGAAATTTAAGGAGATCGAAGAATGCCATTCGGTCGCCGGTGAAGACGACGTGATTCTTAAAACTCGCACCGCCACACCACTCGAGCTACAACACTTGCTGGACAAGATGCGAGCCGAGGGTCTGTCAGAAAAATCCGTGTCCATCTTCGTGCTGGAAACTCTCTTTGAAAGGACTCGCCTATGAGTACGCAGAATCTCTTCAAGCCATTTACCTATAAGGGTCTCCATCTCAAGAACCGCATCGTCATGGCGCCCATGACTCGCTCTTTCTCACCGAATGGTATTCCCGGCCAAAACGTCGCCGACTACTATGGCCGTCGGGCGGCGGGAGATGTGGGTTTGATTCTTTCAGAAGGCACGGTCATCAATCGTCCCGCTTCATCGAATGATCCCAACATTCCTCGCTTCTACGGTGAGCCGTCTCTCGCCGGTTGGAAGAATGTGATCACGAAAGTTCATCAGCTCGGGGGCCAGATGGCGCCGCAGATCTGGCACATGGGTGCGGTGAAACCTCACGCATCCGGTTGGTTGCCTCCGACTCCACTGGAAGGCCCCGCCACCATGAGCGAAAAAGACATCGCCGACACGATCAACGCCTACGCGGCGGCGGCACTTGCTGCGAAAAATTTAGGCTTTAATACTGTGGAGCTGCACGGTGCTCACGGTTATTTGATCGATCAATTCTTCTGGCCCGGAACGAACACTCGCACTGATCAATACGCAGCAGGAAATCGCTTCGCGGTAGATGTGATTAAAGCCGTTCGTGCAGCGGTGGGTGCCGACTTCCCTGTCATCATTCGACTCTCGCAGTGGAAGCAACAGGACTACAACGCGAAAATCGCCCAGAACCCAAAAGAGATGGAGGCCTGGTTGCAGCCGCTGGTGAGCGCCGGCGTTGATATCTTGCACTGCTCGCAACGGCGCTTCTGGGAAGCCGAGTTTGAAGGCTCGGATCTCAACTTCGCCGGCTGGGCGAAGAAGATCACCGGTGTTCCGACCATCACCGTGGGCTCAGTAGGATTGGATGGAGAATTTATTGCGGCCTTCCGAGGGGCCGGTTCGAACCCTGCACCACTTGATGAACTCATGCGCCGTCTTGATCGGGGTGACTTTGATCTCGTGGCGGTGGGACGTGCCTTACTGCAAGACCCCCTGTGGGTGCAGAAAGTTCGTGACGGGCTTCAACAGCAAACCTTCACCAAGGTCGCGCTGGAATCCTTACTTTAGTCGCAAACGAATGGGCCCGCGGAAGTTCTGCGGGTCCACGACTTTCCCCCCTTGGGTGATTTCAATCAGACCTTCACCCACAAGCTCTCGCGCCACCGCCCGCACCGCCTCCATCTGCTCTTTATCTTTCTTAAGTTCGCTCGGCAGGACTTCGCTTGGGCAGATCGTCTTACCTACGCCTCGTTCGGCCAGGCGGGCGAGGATTTCGTCACGGATGTTCATAAAAGCGTTATACCGCTTTCCGCAGCCTCTTGACCCTGTCTAAAGTTTCGACACCCCTTCCTTTTTACATAGTCCCGTCTGGCCAACGCAATCTCGCGTTAACCTGTGTGCATGAAAACACTACTAGCTCTTTGCGTAATTGCGTTCCCTCTATTCTCATTTGCGGCACCTCCCAAGGTGGCCTACGAGATGGTGAATAAGGTCAACGGCGTCGTCGTGAGTACCGACATCCTCGTGAAGGAAGGCGACAAGTGCAAGGTCTACTCAAAGGACCTCTACGAAACCTTCATCACTGTCTATACTTGTAAGCTCGATGCCACGCGGTTCCAGCTGGCCGGTCAGCGCCACTCGTCGTGCTACGCGGAGAGCTCGGGCCAAGCGGCCATCCCAACGGCTGATGTTGTTCAGCAGTTCAGCGTAAAAGAATCGACCACAAGTCGCATTGAGATGAAGAGTCACGAAAGTGAAGCTGACTACGAAGTCACGGTGACACTTAAGAAGATTGACCTGAGCAATGTCCCGGCGAAGCTCGGCGACACCCAGTGTATCCTCTAGTCTGATTTTAGGAGATTTTATGAACAAGCTCGTTTTCATCGTTTCCTTGTTCATACTCTCAACTGCAAGTTTCGCTCAAAGCTGTAAAACGCCTATCAAGATTGAAGTCTACGATCGTGCCAGCGGCCACACGGCCAATCTCCTCAAGGTGAAACTAGCCGTGGGTTCGACTGCGAAAGTTAAAATCGAAAACATCACCCGCGATGAGTATGACCGTCCCGTCAGACGCCTCCCCTACGTTTACAGCAATCCGACGATTCACTTTAAAGCCAATACTGATAAGGCCTGCGTTGCCCTTGCCACACGATCACTGACGTCCATGGGATTTGAGGTGAGCGAGATTAGTTATCGCCCGTACGCTTACGGTCACGAAGTTGGGCGAGTGAGAATCAGTATCCCGCCGAGAACTTTTCTCTATGAGCATAATGGAACTTTGTCGGTTAAAAGTCTCTAAAGAGCATTGAGCTCCGCAATGTCCCGGCATAAGGGCCAAAAGCTATAAATTTTTCAAACACACACGATGCCTTTTGCTTTGCAAGGATTGCTGAGCTACCCACTCGTTAAAATTAATAATGAGGTTACTTATGTTGGGCAAAGTTCTTTTACTCGCGTTGTTTTCTACTTCCGCTTTTGCGATCGAAACGAACCTCTATGATCAATTCATGGATGAGTGCATGGCGATCAACGGCGACCCATTGGCCTGTCATAGAAGTGTGAAGATGCAGGTCTTATCAGACCCTCGAACCTCAGGGGATTTTCTCTCTTGCATTGATTACGGCCACTCAGGAGTCAGCCTAGAAATGGAAACGGGCTGTCTTCGCGACATCAGCCAATTATAAAGCCTCTTCAATAAATCGCTTCATTTCAAATTCCTTCAGATTCTAGGAAGCCCGAGCGAGCATAAGGGAGCATACGAAAAGTATGTGACCGCAATGCGAGTCGAGAGGCTGACGACGAAGATGAGGGGATTTCAAATGAAGTGGCGCACCCAAGAGGATTCGAACCTCTGACCGACCGCTTAGAAAGCGGTTGCTCTATCCAGCTGAGCTATGGGTGCATCGCCTTGAAATCACAATAATTTGCGGGCCCCTTCTCGTCAATGTCAAAGTCCCTTCTCTCGTGGTAAACCCTCGGTCCATGTCTTTAAAAGCACGCATTTTCAGCTCGAATAAACGTATTTTTGACTGCCTCACGGCGGAGGGCGATATCGTTTCGGCGACCGCTCTTGCGATGCTCCTCAAGAATGACAACAGTCTCGTCGTTGGCGATAACGTCAACCTCGAGCCCGATGGTGAGTCTCAGTGGACAATCACATCCGCTGAAGAGCGCACCAGCACGATCTTCAGAAACATTCCTCGTGAGCACACCAAAAAAATTATCGCCTCAAACGTCGACGCCGTTTTGATCGTCGTCAGCGCCGGTCAGCCAACGTACAAGCGCGGTCTGGTCGATCGTTATCTTGTGCGAGCCACACAGTGGGGACTCCCCGCTTTGCTGGTGTTTAACAAGATGGATCTGTTTGCTGGCGAGTTTGATCTCGCCTTTGAAGCTGAGCGCGTGAAGCAGTTGGGTGTGACCGCGTTTGAAGTTTGCGCAGAAGATCCTGAGCGTAAACCGAGTGTCTTGGGCAACGGCTTTCATGAATTGAAGAAAATGCTCAAAGGCAACACCGCCATCCTGCTGGGACAATCGGGAGTGGGTAAGAGCCGCTTGATCACCGAACTCTCCGGCGGCGAAGTCGAACTCTTGAGTGGTGATCTCGGGAAGGTCGGCAAAGGCATGCACACCACGACGTGGGCCGAATTAGTTGAGTGCGGAGATTTCACGCTGGTGGATTCGCCCGGGGTCCGCTCGATGTCGCTTTCAGATATTTCAGATGAAGAAGAACTCTTGAACTACTTCCCCGACATCGCCGACGGTGCCGTGAAGTGCAAGTTTCGTAATTGTGAGCATGCGGAGAATAGTAAAGGCTGCTGGTTTCAGACGCTTAAACTAGAAGACCACAGCAGTGCTGTGGTCTTCAGTAGGCTCGAATCTTATATACGCATTCGGCTTGAAATCACCCAAATTCCAACATGGGAAAAGAAGTAACTCTAGTAACGACCACCACGCGGTTCCATAAAGGTCTTGCGTTGGTGTTGCTCTTCGAATTTTTCATCCACTGAAGAAATTTGACGGTCACGGAAGTGATGCGCACATCCTGAGAAAACAACGGTCAAAAGTAGTAAAGTTACCCATTTCATATAAGCTCCCTTGTTGGGTTGAAGCTTTATCGGTAAATCTTGCCGGGACCTTTAACTCTAATTTAATCTCAAACGTCTATTTTAGGCTGCCCTGTCTTCAAAGGCTTACGCTCGGTTTCTGTCTTTCTCCACGGGAAAAACAGCACCAGTTTGCCATCCTTCCCCTCTGTCTTCACGAGATCCCCGTCGCAGTCTCCGGGAACCATCTGCGTGCTGGAGCTTTGTGAGCGACTGTTTCCTTTCGTCACCTCAGTCTTAATCGTGATGATGCCATTCAAGACCTGCACATCCATCTGAACTTCTGGATTCGCCGGAGTCACGGTTAAGGTGCGGCCGTCTTTACTCTCCGACCAGGCCAACTGTGTTCCACCGCGAGCGCCAAAACCGAAGGCATCACTTTCGCGGCGAAGAGACTCGATGTCGCGCAGTGAATCCTGCATCAGTTCTTCCATGGCGCTTTCCATTTCTTGCACCCAGCGATCAGAATCTGCATTGGCATTATTGAAAATACGCTCCCGCAAACGGCGATCAAACTCAGCACGTTTACGCGCGTACTCTTCGGGCGACATCTTTTGAGCCCACGCCGATACAGAAAATAAAACAAAACTCAAAAGTAGTATCGTTTTCATGGCCGTAAATTGAATTTCTCCAAGTGTTCCACCATCAGGTCTAATCCATCTACAAACAAGGACGGACCAGGTTGCAAAAAGATCTCTGGCTCGAGCTCATGCACTGCTTGATTTTTAATGGCCGGAATACTTTCCCAGCCAGGCCGCGATGCGAAGCTCTCCAGCTTCACTCGCTTGCCACACCAACAACCGAAGATAATATCGGGTTGGCTTTTGACAACCTCTTCGGCTGAACAAAATCGTCCTTGCGCTAATTTAGAGAGGGAGCGTTCGGCAAAGATATCCGTACCTCCAGCGACCTCGATGAGTTCACTGACCCAGCGGATCGCGCTAATCTGCGGCTCATCCCATTCCTCAAAGTACACCTTTGGCCGACAAGACCACGCGGATGTCTTCTGTCGTGTCTCGTCTAACTTCCGCTCCCAGTTATCCACCAGCACCTGGGCCTTCGCTTCCTCGCCCACTAAGCGCCCCAGCAATAGAACATAGTCCAAGGTCTCTTGGAGTGTTCGGTGATTCGCAATCCATACATTCACACCTGCGCCAATCAAGTCACGGGCGATGTCTTTTTGGATGTCGGAGAAACCCAAGACAAGGTCGGGTTTCATGTCGACGATGGTGTCGATTTTGGAGCTGGTGAAGGCCGACACTTTGGGGAGGTTTTGCGCCTCCAGGGGACGTTTAACAAAAATCGACACTCCGGCCACTAAATCAAGTCGACCTAAGAGTGCCAGCGTCTCGACTGACTCCTCGGTCAGGCATATAATTTTGCGAGGAATGTCACGTTTTCTCATGCTCATGCGTAAACCCTAAAAGGGAAGTTTCATGAAGATTTTGTCCTGGCTGTTACTCTTTGTCCCTCTTCAATTTGCGTTCGCCCAAGAAGACCACGCCCGCCTCGCGGCCGATGTGATTGCAGCGCCGAAAACGCTGGCGCTCACCATCCAGCATGAAGAGAAATGGCACACCTATTGGAAAAACCCTGGTGACGCAGGCATCGCCACCGTTTTCAAGTTTGAGCTTGAAGGTAAAGAGATCAAACTCGATGAACTGGAATGGCCAGCTCCCCACCGCTACATTGAAGCCGGCGATATTCTGACCTACGGGTACGAAGGCTCACCGACATTCTTCTTCAAGCTTCCGCCCAACCTTAAAGGCAACCTCAAGGCGAAAGCCCAGTGGTTGATCTGCAAAGACATTTGTATTCCTGGTGGCAAAGAAGCCGAGTTACTCTTTCAACCCAACGGACAGGTGGTCGTTAAAACCCACCGTTCGGGAATGAGTGACACCGAACTCATCACATCACTCGAAAGCTTGCCGGCAGCGACAAGCTGGCCTGCTGATTTGGAACTTTATATCTCAAAGACGGGCGATAAAACACTGCGCCTCGATTACAGCATCAAAAATTATCCCGTCGCCAAGCTCGACACTCACAAAAATCTACTCACTCCGTTCTTAGCACCTCCCATGGGCTTTAAGCGCGAGGCCGTTCGCCTCGACACCGCTGAAAAAGCTGTCGCCGGAACCTTCACCGTTGATTGGGATGGCGAATACCAAGATCCTCCGCAAACATTGCCGGCCGATGGAAAGTTCACGCCACCGGTGAAACTCAAATTCCTTTACCAGTCACCCGAAGGAAAGATGCTGCTCCTAGAAAAAGACTTCAGCAGTTTTTCGCCCACGGCCGCCGGTCTCGAGGAAAACTTCCAAAAGCTCTCCCCTCTAACAGGTGAGCTTCCTCAGGCTGCGGCGGCGAGTTCTTCTGCTGAAAAGACCAGTCTTCCTTACATGCTACTCTTTGCATTCATCGGGGGATTAATCCTAAATCTCATGCCGTGTGTACTCCCGGTGATCTCCATCAAACTTTTCGGTCTGATCAAATATCAAAGCCTGCCACGCTCGCGCGTGCTGTCTCATAACCTGGTTTACAGTGCGGGAGTGGTCGCCACCTTCCTCGTTCTCGCTGCAACCTTGGTAGGAATTAAATCATCGGGTGAAGCGGTCGGCTGGGGCTTTCAGTTGCAATCACCGCTGTTTGTTTTAGTCATGGTCGGCGTGCTCTTCGTGTTGGCGCTGAATCTTTTTGGCCTGTTTGAATTTGTCACGCCCGGTGGAAAAGTCTTGGGCAATAAACAAACTCAAGATGGCTTCGTGGGGGATTTCTTCTCGGGTGTCCTCTCGACGATTCTCTCGACTCCCTGTTCGGCACCGTTCTTAGGCACGGCACTGGCCTTTGCCTTCACCGGAAGCACTGGCATGATCATGCTAGTCTTCACTTTCGTTGGACTCGGCCTCGCCTTTCCATTCTTAGTGACCGGCATCTTTCCAGGACTCATTAGCTTTCTTCCCCGCCCCGGTGCGTGGATGGAGAAGTTGAAATACTTCCTGGGTCTCACCATGCTCGTGACAGTCGCATGGCTCGCTGATGTATTTTTGAATCTCGTTGATCCAGCTTTGTGGATGTGGCCATTGGCGCTGTTCTTTATCTCCTTGTTCTTTGCCTTCTTCTTCCGTGCCAAGATTTCGAAAAATGCGGGCCTCAATTTCTTATTTTTCCTCCTGCCGATCGCTCTCGTTTTGGGGGCGTTGAAAAACTTCCCAATGAAGCCAGCGGATCGTATGCAATCCCCGCTCACAACCAGCAACTGGCAACCTTGGTCACCAGAGATGATGGTGTCGCAAAAAGGGCAGTGGCTGTTTATGGATTTCACCGCCGCTTGGTGTTTGACCTGTAAGGTAAACAAGAAGTTGGTGCTGGATACTGAAGAATTTCAAAACTACATTAAAGAAAATAAAGTTGTTCAGTTGCGCGGTGATTGGACTCAGCGAGATGACACCATTACAAATTTCCTAAAAAGTTATAACATAGTGGGTGTACCAGCATACTTCATCCAAAAACCTGATGGCACGATCATCAGCTTGGGTGAAACTATTAGTCTGGGCAAATTGAAGGAGCACATCCCATGAAAATTTTTATTCTCCTCCTCGTTCTCGTCAGCGCTCAAGCTTTCGCAGCAGAAACTGAAACGACGACCACCGACCTCAAGACAACTGAAGCTCAGGTTGATCAGACCGATGAGCAACAGCCTGAGCGCGTCAAACTAGAGACCATTAAGGCCACACAAGAGCGTCGGCCTGCTAGCTGGGGCGGCGGCGGTCGTAATATCAGATAAACAGCTTCCTGACTAAACGCCTCAGTAGAAATCTACTACTCGCATGTTCTATCCTTGGAGGATTCACCAAGGATGGACCATGTCACAAGGCTACTACGCTCACCCTACACTCCACGGAAATCAGGTCGTCTTCGTTTGCGAAGAGGATCTTTGGACCACCACACTCACTGGTGGCATCGCTCGGCGCCTGACCGCAGGAAGAGGCGGCTTCTCCAATGCGCACTTCTCTCCTGACGGAAAACAACTCGCCGTCAGCTCCGCAGAAGACGGCGCTCGCGAAGTTTTCATCATGCCTGCGACCGGTGGCGAACTTAAACGCCTTACCTACTTGAACAGCGTCACACAGGCGCGCGGCTGGCATAAAGGCCAGGTCCTGCTGAGTTCCTGGGCCCTTGATCCAAACTGGAACGAAGAACTCTTTCTTGTGAGCACACAAGGCGGTGAACCGGAACGCCTGAATAAAGGCTTCGCCATTCGCCAGACCATTTCTAAA
>JAUMHO010011814.1:0-10425 GCA_032360965.1 Ulva armoricana | reverse complement strand
GGGGGGCACGCGGAATCGAACCCAAGACCTTCCGAAGAAGGGGTCAGCTTTTATAGCGTCCTCCGACCACTGGACCGCAGACTTGTGCAGGCTCGCGCACGAAGCCCCCCTTGCCGATGTTGGGAGTAAGTGCCGTTCTCTATCGTTCTCTGTGTAGCATCAGCGCGGCCAACAGCACCGCGTCAGACCGGGACTAGTTCCCAGGACTAGAAACCACCTCTCTCACTGCACGCATCGCCAAACGGTGCAGTATGCCCCCCATGCCAGCGTCATGCTGTGCCTGCTGTCCCTGCTGTGCCAGGGTGTGATGCTCGTCTGGGTCTCGCCTGTGACCCACTTGCGTGTTCTCTTGGCTTGGCAGGCAGCCGTGGCAGAGATTTGGCAGCCAGTTGGCAGAGAGTTGGCAGCCGTGGCAGCCAGTTGGCAGCCAGTTGGCAGCCAGTTGGCAGCCGTGGCAGCCAGCCGTGAAGCTCGCGGCCGTCGCACACTCTCATCGACCCCCGCCGAGGCTGCTGATGGCAGCAGCCGTAGGAGACAGAGTCGACTGATACCGCGTTGGCAGTGTTGCAGCTGACCGGCCTGCACGCATCCGGCCACTTCAAGGGGCGCACGACCCTCCCGGCCGCTGACTCACAGTTGCCATGCGGACGGTCTGGTATAGGTGTGTTCGAGATGCCCATGCAAGCGCGCCGGTACGCCACTACTCCTTCCAGAAACCTTTCACACAACATCTTCACCACATCCATCGAGTATTCTAGATACTACTAGAATACTTCGGAAGCACGATCTTTCCGGCCACGTGCGCCTGTGTGCCGATCATGCTTGATGGCAATGCAAACATCGACACTAGCTCTCCCGTGAACGCTGAGATCGCAGTGGTGACACAACATCAGCCTCTGCCAGGTCTCTGCCACGACAGACGCATCTAGAGGGGATGAGGAGGAGGTAGAGCTGCCACCACGGCCACACAATAGTATGGCACACAATAGTATGGCACACCATAGTATTGCACACCATGGCCATAGTACTGCACAGGCCATGTAGCCACCTGGGATCACCTGTAGCGCTGGCTGCCCCATTGAAAACACACATGAGATCACACGTACGTACACAGCTGTCAGGACGGTGTGTCACGAAAGAGTACACGGAAAAATCACCAAGCGGACCAATTCACGGAATTGAAAACAGCAGCGTATGCTCAGCGCTAGCCACGTTCACTCACACACAGAGGCTGCAACTGCACAGCACACACAGCGCGAGCGCGCTACTCAACACAGCAGCGTCCATGGAACCGGTGCTGGGCGTTCAGGATATTTTGGCCAAGAAAACTTGATTTGTCAGGTCTAATTTTCGGGGCAAGATCGTAGAAATTCACCTCCCCCGCCCAACCCTGCATGAAAGCACACCTGACTGAGGTGCAGGGGCGGACCGGCAGCAGGTACCCCGCCCCCTGCAGTGCTTGAGATTGATGCTGATGGTTCGAGGTGTTCTGCCGTGGCATGCCTCTTCATGATCATACCACCTGCCCCGATGGCTTCCAGGGCGCCGCAGCATGGCACAGCATGCCAGCGGGACGTGATGACAGCCTCCTCAGCACCAGACCTGAGTCCGCAGTTGCCCGTCAAGCTTGTTGGTCAGCTGCAGCTGTACATGTGGAACGGGCTTCACCCCCCCCCCCCCCACGGACGTGCTCATGGAGTCGCAGTGGAATGCAGCCAGGAGGCAGTGCGCGCCCTTGCCAGCACGAGAGCCTAGCGCAGCATGTGGAGACAGGCAGCGCGGCGGTCATCCGCACGAGGACCCTCTTAGTCTGACGGAGGCGGCGTGGACAGCGAGAGGTTCTCAAAGCTTCCAGCAGATGGAGAGGGGGAGTACACCCGCTCCCGCGCGACCATCAGGCTGCGGTACCCTGAACGCACAGCACGGCACGAATCACATGAGAGCGTCCGCGCTGTCTAAGCTATGGAATTCTGTTCGAACAGCGGCAGCTTCACCGCAACACGGGTAGACCGCAGCAGGTGCACACCGATCACGTGCGGCCAATCAATGATCGGCCCCGATCACACTGCACGGTCACAACAGAGGTAGACTGCAGCAGCTGTACACCGATCACGTGCGGCGAATCGTGCGTCTGGCTGCAGGCGTACGGCAGGTGGCAGTTGAGTGGCAGTTGGCGTACATCGCAACGCTTAGGGCAAGGCGGGAGACGTGTGCAACTGGTGCTCGGTCACGGACGCATGGGCCCACGTGTGCGGGAGCGACAAGGCACTGGTCGAGACCCCCATGTATGCGTGGAGCGCGACCGCATGTGCATGTGGAGTGCACACGCTGAAAGTATGTTCATACTCGCATGTGCATGTGTGAAGTGCATGCCACACAACTGTAAGCGGGGCGGATGCAGATCTAGAGGTCGGCATTTGATGTGGCACGAGAGCAGTACGTTCCACATGTACAGCTGCAGCTGACCAACAAGCTTGACGGGCAGCTGCGGACTCGGGTCTGGTGCTGAGGAGGCTGAAGTCCCGCTGGCATGCTGTGGCATGCTGTGGCGCGCTGTGATGGGTGCCATCGGGGCAGGTGGTATGAAGAGGAATGCCAAGGCACCCAGCACTGGCTCGGGGACCAGATCTGCGAGGTGATCTGAACAAGAACAGTGAGCCTGTGTTGAAACGGCCGACCTCGCATGGATGAATGGCGGAATGGAGGAATGGAGGAATGATTTGAGGAAGGAATGGATGAAGGGATCGGCCTTCAGGTGTGTGCCGCAACCGGCAATCCGACCATCCAATGGACACTCGACACCGGGTTCAGCCTCAGCTCGCCTGTGGGGATGAGGAAGACAGGGATGATGCATACCCTGAACTAAGTCTTTCGTCTTCTTCGCAGTTGCAAGGGGCCGCTGCTCGGCGACAAAGGCGGTGACGTCATCGATCTGGAGGATGTCCTCGCCGGTCATGTACGAGGTGACGCCGGTCAGACCCAACTGCACAGCCTTCCGGTACGGGTGCCGGCTCCCATTCGGAAAGTGGTCTGGGTCCCACTGAAGCCTCACTGTGCCTGCAGCATTGCCGACGGTCGGCCCTCCCTTGTTGGGGCAAGCACCTCCGCACGACTCCCAAAACATTCATACTTGTTGGGGCTGCAGCAGAATAACCAAAAAACCATAAAAACACTACATAACATCAGAGGATCGACAATCACGCCAGACCCGAACGGGCATCGGCCACAGCACCCCTACAAGGGCGGCACATGCATCACTGTGGCTGCAGGCGGCAGAGGCGGCTGCGCCAGGGCTGAGCGGGCTGCCAAGCTCGTCTCTGAGCCGACCTCCCAGCGCCAACGCATCCGGTTGTTACGGCTGACGTCGCAGGTGTTCTCCCCAGCAGATGCGCACGGAGCGAGAACCCTGGCGTGTGCACTGCAGTCGTGGCGGCTAGCGGTCACGCGCGCGCGGACATACCCTGGAACCCTCGGACGGAGCCTTTGCGGAGCGCGTGCGCGAGGTACTTATCAAAGGCGCTGCGCCTGAGCCAGATGGCGAGGACACGCTCCTGGCCGGGCTTGCTCGCCCAGCCGCAGCGGAACATCATCCACAGGAAGTTTGTTTTGATCCAGGTCATCCGCGTGGTTTTGAAGTGCGTGCACCCCCAGAAACGCTGATGCTGCACTGCACGCGGCACCACGGTGAGACTGGCATGAGCCACAGGGAGCAGCTGGTGGGGCACAGCGGTCTGCTGCCGGAACGATCCAGGTGCATGGGGCCAGGCCTGCGTCGAGACGAGGCTACGAGCACACGTGGGGACGCAGCCCTCACGGCGTTGGGCAACTCTGGCATTTTTATGGGCAAATTCCGAGTTGTCAGGTTGAATTTTCGGGGCAAGACGCTGGGAAAATACCCCAACCGCCCAACAGTGCCTCACGCAGCCTGGCTTGACACGGCTCTATGACACGAAGACTCGTGTTGGTGTTGTTCGTGTCCCGGGGCCATGGTGGTGCACTCTCGAATCGGCTCAGGCTCAGGCGTAGCGTTCTCAGGCAGGATGTTGGGGTGACACCTGGAACACTCTCGGGCAAGACGTACCAAGCAGCTTTGCACGCATTTCTGCCGCAAATCATTGAAAGTTGCAGCAATTCGTGGCATGCTTTTATCACGCCGGCCACCGGGACGTGCACGAGTGCTTGGAACCAACGCTGGAGATCACATGGCTGGTGCCGCAATACCCGACCCCCCTTTCCAAAAACATTAATTCACAGGTGGACACGTAGATGTAGGCAGCCTGGAAGGGTGTGTCTGGAGGTCGCTACTGGTCTGCGCAAGTGCCAGAGCATACCAGCGCTGCAACTGCTGTACTGAGGACATGCGAAACGCGTGTGCGCCTTGATGAGTACACGAATGAAACTAAAGTTTTCGAGTTCCTTGCGACATGTGTGCGTCTTACCTGCGTATTCTGCAATCTCAGGCTTGTACGCCTGGTACACGACGACAGCCTCCTCATTGAACTGCGCCATCAAATGGTTGCCCCGTCCCGGCCATGAGGACGACTGCAGAGAGTACGACTCGCTGGCCCAGCTTAACGCGCACGGTGTACTTGTGGTGGCTGCAGTTGTGTCGGGCTCGAGCCCGTGTTCTTCAGCATTTTGCTCTCCGGTCGTATCGGGATGATGCGCCATGTTACCTTCCGCCGTAGATTTCTTCTACAACCTGGAATGTGGACGGATGAAGTGCATGGCAGCGTGAATTTTGGCAAACGTCGATAATGACATGCTGCAGTACGATACGGCTGCTCCGTGTAACACATGTACACATGGAGCGTAAGTATCACGTGCACACCTTTAAACTTCAGCCCCCCGCCCTGTGTACAACAGTTCCCTGTCTAGATCACAGGTCTGGAATATCAAGCTGCCTTCGATGCTAGTCATATAAACAACTGTGAAACACACTCGAAATGTGCCGGAACCGAAATCATATGGGAAGACCTCGGCAGCGAATCACGCGGTGCTCATACCGCATACCTTCGACCCAGCTTCGTCGAAGGTGTTCCTGCCCGACAGCCGCGCCCTGCATGCCCGCAACGAAAGACGGCTTCGGCAGTGATGTGGTAGAATTACGTTGTCCCTCTCGGAAGCGGCACTTGCCACACGTATGCTGTACCAAACCGGTTTTCGTGTTGGAGCTAGCGCTGCTCCGGTTGTGCACGCTGGAACGCCATGGCCAGGCAGTTGTGATCCGGACAGTAAACATTAAGATTTTGGAATGGCTATTAATATATAGGTTTTCTGGGCTAACTGCGTCTTGTGTAAGGTGACCTTGAACCGACTGCGAAAGTTCTGAGACCATGGGCTGCAGCTGTTACTGTGGCTGCGCCACGAGGTCCAACAAGGTAAAATGGTCCCTGTTCCTTACGTTTTTTACAGTGGGCATAGTGTTTATGGCATCGCATCTCAGTGTTCTGGCAAGATGCAACGCGGTGTACCAAGACATGTTTCGTACGCTCCCGAACGTTAACCTGTTACGATGATCACTGCAACCCGTCATACGTCTAGTAAACATTTCAGCTTACTTTCCTGCCCACCAGCTTCATATGTACTGCTTTCATTTATCATGTCAGTCAGGGTCACACCTGACAATCAGCCAGTTCGTCACGCATCGGAATTGGAACGCATCAATGCCAGGACCTCGAGGGCCTTGGGATCAAACGTTATGGACGCTTACTGGATGCGAACGTCTGCTTTCCGCCTGACTGCTGGCGGCACCACCATGAGCAAGAGCCAAGTGCCATACGTCCACGGCGTTGCTTGAGTAAAAAAAAACAGCCACAGTTCATGCAAATTACACAATGGACTGGGTGTCTTCTAAATGATCCCTGCCATCTTAGTCGCATCACGTGGGCCAGTTCCTGCTACAGGTTGCCAACTCGACCATAGATACAGCGCTGAGGTCTATGGCGGTGATCCCTGCACGAACGAGGAGACCGTGGCCCAGAGCTGCGTCGAAGACCATATCGTCGCCCTGTACATGCTCGAGCTTCTGGCCATTCTATGCTTCATCGGCTGCTCAATCCCGCTGTACATGATGTGTTGTTGTACTGTCCCTCCCAGCAGGGCAGGCGAGGTACGCCGCGGTTCCATTCACCATTGCGCTCGTGCTGCTCCGCTGCCTGATCTCATGGGACTCTCATGGGGACCACTCTGGCACAATGCACACCCTGCAGCGGATGCCGTGTGGTCCACTGAGCGGCCGTGCCAGGCACGCACACAAGTGTTCAATTTAGCAGACCTCCCAAAACAAAACAAATGTGAGCTTTTGGGACCGGGTTTCAGACAAAAGCCCCCAAAACGCGGCTGCTAAGAGTGAAACGGGTGCACTGGGTGGCCCGGATGTCCTGTAGACTTGAATCCGGGAGTCCCACACGCCTGCAGACAGGCCAGCTGCAAACAGGCAGTCGCGCATGCCCCGTTTGCCACACCAGAAACGAGTGCCCGGCCATGCAGACAAGCGCCAGACCTTCCCCCGAAAGCGGTGGCTGCGACAGCAGCAGACGTTCGCGCCGTACTGCGGCGCTGTCCAGCTGAGCTGTGCCGCACCGCTAGCAACCAGCCGGTATACCGGTGGTGCCTGAAGCCGTTCCATTCGTCGTGCTCGCCGTCCAGACGCCTTTTGCGTTTGCGTTTGCACCGCTGCTGCCGATACCCCCAAGCGCAGTGAGCAGTGGTGTGGGTTATCGGCCATACACTGCTCATACGATAGCCCAAGCCACACTGTGATGCCACGGACTGCCTGTCCCCGCTGTTGACTCTTGCGCTGTTGACTCTTGAAGTGGGCCGCTCACCAGCCAGTGTTGGGTGGTTGAAGTCACTTCCCAGCATTGTCCCCCGAACAACAGTCACTGTCAAAGGCTCCTCATCAGAATGACATGTTTGCTCATCACTGCTGGCTAGCAGGTCCAACACAACATCAGGCTGCCACAGAGTGGCCAGCTAGAGCCCTTGCATCAGGAGATGTGTGAATCTTCACTGCTTCGGGCGTGTGGTGGACCGCCATGAGTGGCCACCAGTGTGCCTGCCGAGTCTGGGCCCTCGTGCCGCTGCACCATGGCGGTCGGCGATGCCCGCCCGCACGGCACCAGGGCAGCACTGCCAATCACGGGCGCCTCCAATGTGCCAGCCGTACCTGCGCAATCAGGAGCGCTGGCAGCACATGCACTCTGTGAAGCGTCTACCACAGCACACCCCCCCTGCGCCCACCGTCACACACACGGCAGCCACGTGCTCTCGACAGTTGTGTTGACCAGTAGCGCAGGGGTGACTCTCCAGGGTCTCGCCTCGAAAACTCGTTCTGTCAAACTGGAATGTCTCTATCAGAGCATCGTGATTGCCCAACACCAGAAATGAGCGGCACTTGCCCATATCGTGATCGCCATCCTGTTGCAGGGAGGGTACCGTGGCGTCGAGCTGCAGGTCGCGCCCACTTCTCCGCTGCCCACAAGGAGGAAGAAGCATCGGGGCCCGTATGCAACCTCCCTGGACGCCTATGCCCCCCTCGAGTCTCGGTCAGAGCCGAAGGACCAGTTGCTGGCCGTCCCAGCGGAAGCGCCGCTGGATCGTAGCTGAGGATGATTGGCCACCCAGGCTCGAGTGGCCAGGTAATCCAGGCTCGAGGGACCAGGCAATCTAGGCTCGAGGCTTCATGGACCAGGTAATCCAGGCAGGTCCCGCCACCGCCCTCATCGTGCACACATGGCCTCAGGAAGCCTGCCCCAGGCCGGTGCAAGTGCATGGCTGTTGCCGTTGCCAGGCTGCCTCTATCCTTCGACCACTTTGTTGACCCGACACTGCGATGTCTGATGATCGGGCCAGGGCTGCGCCATGGTGGGTATGTGCAACAGCACAGACAGCCAGCAGGTGTTGGGTGGGCTTTGTTCTCCTTGTGAGGGCTGGATGGGTGAATCGGTATTCAGGCGAAATGGCGGTGTTGGGAGCATGGAGTGGACTCCATGCATGCCCTCATTGCACAGTTGAGTTGCAATCACCCCAGCAGGTGGAGCGGTATGAGTTATGTTGCGTTTCTCTAGGCATACACGTATGTACCACCGTTGGGCAACTGGCACGGTTGCAGGACTGGCGATGTGCATGGAAGTGGAACAGTGTGGGTTTCACCGTCCAGTCCTGTACCGGTGTGGTCAAATAACGCCAGGTTGCTGCCTGCTGCTGCATGGTGCACCAAATTCTGGTGCTCCATAAACAAATGTTCCCCGCCATGGGAGCTACTAGTTAGACCTTCAGACTGGCTGTGTCTTGTGAAACGAGCAAGCACAAAAGACTACAATTCAGCACCAGAACTGTAAGACTGGGACATGGTCAAATTTTGACATGTACCTGGTTCATTATCCTGGTTCCTCACCATGGCCATGCTGTTCTTGGTACAGAGCGGCCGTACTGGGAGAAATAGAAGCAGATGTGGCAGGTTTGGTGGTCGCTGAGCCGTGGTGGATGCCTCGTGCAACACTGTACACATAGCTAGCTACGTCGACACACGACACACACAGATGGCATGGCTGACTCTGGTTCATGGACCATATAGCATTTCAGCCTTCTGGTCTGGTCCTTGCGCTCATGTTCACAGAGCGCTCTTGTGGCAAAGATCGCTTGAGGTCAGCGATAGGTACGGCCTTTGGTTTGTCTGGCTTGCGTGGACGTTCCTGTCAGACTTGCGCAGCCAATGCTGGTTTTGCACAGTGTTGCAACGGCAGTAGTTATGATAATCTGATAATACGGTTCACAAATCAGCATGCAGGATGCGTTGCAGCAATAGCAGAGCGATATCCGTAGAATGCGGGTGACTCGAGCAATGGCTTCAACGTGTCACGTCAGAGCCTCGGCGTCCACCACAATCTGAGACCGATGCATACGGCTGATGGCAGACGTTGTGGCATTATATAACAGGCATGTGGTATGCTGGTGCACCACCTATGAAATCATGCTACCTGTAGCGTGGTTAGCCATACATCTTTCGCCACGGAGGGCAGGCAGGCGAAGGCGCTGGTGGTACCTATGGCAAGATGAGCGACGTGGCATGTCGAAGATGATGTCGCCCGCAACGACGAATGCTAAAATACACGCCGTCCACTTACGCGTTCGAACAATTTCGTTGCAGCTTGGGCGTGACCTGAGGATGCCTTCGCATGTGCAAAGAGTACAAATACAGCTGACTCTTAGCGCCAAGAGTACAGGTCTGGTAACAATACGCATAACCACTGTTGCTCTACATCTCTGACTTGAACAGCTCAACGACACCTACCTAGCAATCTGACTGATGTTTAATTCCACCATCAAAGCACGCAGCCCGGTCTCTCTCCGCGGTCAAAACAGCAGAGCACATGCGTACACCGTCAAGCTGAATACGCCTGAAGGCCCAAAGACTGTCTCTTCCAACGGAGACCAGCCGATTCTTGACACTGCTGAGGTGCGCGATTGTTTCCCCAGCTGGCGTGTGAGCGTCGTGCGCCCGTCGTGCGCAGACCATGCGAATTGGTTGTCACTCACTGTATCCAATGCACACACTGAGCCACCCACATCGACGATCCATCACATGGAAGTTGCAAGCGCAAGGTTGTATGTGAGTCTTGCACACATGGTGCTCACACTTTGGGACAATGAACGGAGCAATACACGTGCCGGGCACTCATGGGAAAGGCCCAGTGGTGCTCCTCCTGTCAGGGCCAACTCTCCTTGCAACTGCAGTGGTATGAGGCGCAAACGTCGACTTGGTGCTGTGTTTCGGCAACCGCCCACCCCCTGGTGTGTTATACGTTTTGAAAAACGAGGGCAAGACAAAACGCATGGACGTTGCTGTTAACAGACTGAGCGGGCAACGGGAACCACTAGATAACCGCCCCTCGGTGTTGCAACACAATCGTGGACATGGCCAGCTTGGCAGGCCTCCAAGTGTTGTGATCTCCTTGACTGACGATGCACATGTGACTGTGATCCGAGGCCAACAAGAACTTGTGTTACCCGAAGTATGCAGTTGACTTGCTTCCAGAAACACAGTGGAAGCTTTGCGAGTGCAGGCGGAGGACATCGAGTTGCCATACGGCTGTCGCAAGGGCCACTGTGGGAGCTGCCTTGCTCTCAGGGAGGTACGCTTTCACGCCCTGCTCTGCTGCCAGCACAGCCGCTCCTGACAGTCATTTCATCCAGCCCCTAGCAATTGTCCGCCCCTACCGATGGGTGTGCTGTGGCCGATGGCCGTGCGGGTTTGGCGTGATGCCCGATGCCTTTTATTTGTTGTTGCTTGCGTCGCAAAGCGGGTGCCCACTCACATCTGCTCACAACTTTCAGTCCAGTAGTCGGAGGACGATATAAAAGCTGAGCCCTTCTTCGGAAGGTCTTGGGTTCGATTCCGCGTGCCCCCCTGGGTTTCGA
>JAUMHO010011803.1:0-10427 GCA_032360965.1 Ulva armoricana | reverse complement strand
GTTATGTTGAGTGTGTGGTTGATCTGCTGGGTTGGTTGTTTTGTCGTGTGCTTGGGTTGGCTTGTGATTTACCCCTTTGGCGCTGCCGGGATTTTGTGTTGATCTCCGTGTAACACACATTGCCGTCCAGCTTCCTGCCGCACCTACCTACCTATGTCCTCATGGGCGGCTCACTGCTCCAAACAGGCAAAAAACAGGTAGTCATTAATTACGAAAAAGGTCGATCACGAGGGTAATATCACGAATCACGGAAAGATCAAATCACGCATGATGAATCAGGGTTTTGCCAAATCACGCATGAGTGCCCATCCCTGGTATATGCCACTTGGCAAAGCAGCATGGTACCACGGTCCACCAGTGTGTGACCCTGTGTTGGAGTCCCAGCTGTTTCCTCGCTGAAGCCCCACCACTTGGATTAACAATCATTGCATTAACAATCAAGCAGCAGAGCCTCCTTCTGGTCTTACACGGAGACTGAAACAATGTCAAACAAATACCTGGCATCGCCAAGTGATCATGCACAAGCAAGCAAATGCAAAACCGCCACCTCAGCCAGAACACTTTGCCTCACATGCCACACAGCAACGCATACAAGGATACAGCGACACATCTCATTATACACTCAAGGCAGCAAAATCTACTCAGTAGCACTGCGCAGCGTCCATCCTGCATACTGCAGGGCCTGAGAAGCCTGTAACAAACCCCAACATCACCAGACATGCATGGGCTCGCAGGAGGCAAAGGTTGCGACGTGGCGTCCCCGTCCCGAGCAAGCGTCGCGGAAAAATATGGGACGGGAAGGGCAAGGGGGTGGTGCCTTACAAACTGGGGGAATTTGCGGGGAGGGTGAGGTCGGGACAGCGGGTGGACGGGCAGAAAAGGGATGGGGGGGAGGGGGGGGAGGGGGGGGGGGGCACGGGGAGCGTGGGCTTCAGGGGACAGGTGGCAGCCTGAGGTGGAGGTAGAGGGTGTGCTCCAGCCATGCCATCGTATGCGCAGGGACATGCACCTGGCGTCCGTCTGCTGGTACGGGCCCTCAGTTGGTACTGTCCTCTGCTGGGATCTTGAATCAAGCAACCATGCCAGTTACCGGGTCCTTCTGGTGCCGTGCCACGTCGCACAGCAACGCGTTCTACGGCATCCGACAGGCTTTGCCTGCCTGCGTAGTGTTGCTGCGACCCCACTCCTCAACGCGGTCGCTCCACCACCTCTCTAGCGTTGCCGGCACCGACGTCGGCATGCGCCTCGACAACGATTGCATTGTGTTACGTGGTATCAAACCGGCAAAGATACCACATGTCAGTGTACCCAGTGAGGAGTCAGGCCTTGACAGTCGGCTGGTCAGTGAACAGCTTGGTGCAGGCGTGATGAAAGGTGTCCATGTGCACCCTCTGTGCCGGATCCCGATGCAAGAGCTTCTCGATGGGCACCCGAAACTTTCCCAGGTGCCGCGTGAACCGCCTGCTGAGATCCCCCTCCCATGGCAGCGTCGAGTCTCCCATCAGCATTGCCGCAACCTGCAGCTGTCCGGTGGTCAAACACGGCACTGTACATCAAAGCATGATGGTATTCAGGAACTAACCTCGTCACCGCCAGAGTCAACCCTGCGGATGCGCGATCGATGCCGATACGACTGACCTTGGCCTGACACCGCTCAGGCACTGGCTCAGCGTCGCAGAGGTTCTTCGAAGAAAGGTTTGGTGTGAAGAAAGGCAGGCTCGTCAAGGTAAGTGCACACCGGAGATCAGGCACCTGTTTTCCAGTGCCAAGCTTCTTCAAAGCAATGGATTGTGTGAAGAAAGGTAGGCTGGGCAAGGCATTCAGGGCGAGTCACACCGGAGCAGCTCCGGCAGTCATGAGGCTGAACGCAGGCGCGCCCGTGAGGAGCTCAAACGCCATCACCCCCAGCGCCCACGCGTCCAGCGCTGGAGACGCCTCTATGTCCCGCTGGCCGGTCAAACACGCATGGACGACCTCCGGTGCAGCGTACGTCAGCGTAAAGTTCAGCGGCGCCTGGTCGCCGATGCGGGCGGCGCAGCCAAAGTCGATGATGGTCCACCGGTTCTGCCGTGGCAGCCAGATAACATTGGCGGGCTTGAGGTCGCGGTGCACGTATCCCGCCTCATGCATGTCCGCCAGGCGCATAGAGATGTTTGAGAGCACCTGCATGCTAGCGTGCTTCACAACGTGGCCCGGATCAGTCAGCTTGTGCGGTACGGATTTAGAATGTTTACAGTGTAACGCTGCATGCAGCAGAACTCATGCCACAGCCGGGGTGTAACAACTCGTATACTCGCTTGACAATTTTACATCGAAGACAGTTACGGTGTAATCATGGTCGATGTGTTATGTACAAGACATGGATGCGGCTCGAAAGTTTCTGTTTTCCCATCCTTTGATGCAACGGACGATCGGGGCTAGCCATGCAGTCACTAACACGGGCCGCCCCTGTGGATTGTTGGTGTTTCAACAAGGCCCAGCAAACCGGGCCGCAATCAACCTGCAGTCCTCGTGGCGCCTTACAACGGTTGCGGGGAGTTTTTCTTCCGGACATACGTGCGTCACACAGTGGCCCAGGGGGCACTTGCCTTCCGGCAGAATCACATGTGGAAGTATCGTTGGCGCACCGCGATGGAGGTGAAGAGGTCAGGCTGAGCGCGCTCGCTCCAGTCCTGCAGAGACTCCCCCTTCTCCATCACGATGCACGGCGGCAGCGGCCGCCCCCGCGGATCAACAAGCCTGTCTGTCACACCATCACACACTGCTTCCACTTTAGGTAGGAACCTTGCTGCCCTGGCCGGAAACTGTGCTGTGCGTGCCTTGCGTGCTGTGTCAGGGCTGCCTGCTGCCCAGCGTGCCTCATCACTGTCGTCGCGATTGGCGGCGACCGGTGCTGTGGTGACGGGCTTTGATGCGTGCGGTGGTGAGCAGGCGGCGTACAGGGCTGCCTCAGCTTTGAACGCTTCTTTGTCCAGGAAGAACTTTATGGCATATTCACCTTGGTCGTGATGACCTCGGGCAAACTGGACGACTGCCTGACCTGCGTCGTGGGGTAAACATTGTAAGCGTATGGGGCGCAGCACGCTGCACGGCGAGACAAAGCATGGTCAGAGCATGAGAGTGAAGACAAGACCTGCAAGCACTATTAACATTAATGGGCAGTCGGGACACTGCAATACAAGCCATGGTGTCCAATTTGGGCCATGAAAGTACACCTGGGCCACGCAGCGCCCGCGGAGTTTGAGCCGACGTCACGTTTGATGCGTGGCAAGACATGGGGTGGTCGCAGAGAAAGGCTGAGTAGCGCACCACCCTGCCGGCGCTGCTCCTGTCCCAAGATCACAAACTGCTCCAGGAACAAGTCGTCCGGCGTGAACGCGTCGAGCCGATGCATGAGCGACCGGATGTCGCGGCTGCGGGGTACCTGGTGGGTGGTGAACGAAGCCGATGTGCTGTCATGGCACACGCCACAGCCGGCGGGTGCCACCTCATCCTGGGGCGTGGACTGCTGGTGCGCATGCACTTGTGCCGTGTCACCACTATCTGCGGAGGCCGGCTGCTGCAGAACCGTTGCAGCGACGTCATCATCGAGGTCAGGCAGGTGGGAACCAAGTTGTGAGCTCTGGCCGCTGGCATGGCGATCACCATGGTGCAGAGTTGCGAGGGCATGAATCGTTGTGCTTCCACAGGAAGACTCCGGGACATCGAGGCCGCTTGAAAATTTCAAGAGTGGCAGAGAGCGCGCTCCAGGTCTCGTGCACGTGAGGCCGCTTGACGTCGCGGATCCGTCTTTGAAGAGTGGCTGTGCAACGGCATGCTGCTTGCACGGCTCGTGCACACCAAGCATCTGAAAACGACGAGACATCAGTTTCACACATGAAGATGTATGTGCTGACACGTTCCGTGGTGGTATGTACAGTGTTGACATGTACAGCTTAAGAGTGCCGTTCGCTGGAAGACAGTCGATACCATTGATCCTGTAATCAAACCAGTGACCTTCTTCACGACACGGAGGTTGTTGCCGCATGGGTGTACCAGTCAGCTTTTCAACTTGCCCAATTAAAACTAGTTCAAGGATGAGTGTGAGACCAAGTGCATGCGCAGGCTGGTTCCATACCTGGTCATCATGCGTGGCCAGCTGCGGGTCGAGAGGCAGCGCCACGAGTGCCAGATGTGCTGGCAGATTGTATTCGTACGCAGCATTCATTGCAGAGGAACATGCCAATGGTGGCACGCTCTCGTCCTGCACTAAGCGGCATCTTCCCTTCTCCTGCACGGACAGCCTCGAGCACATTCATCCACAACCCATATGGCACAACTCACTGACCCATACAATGTGCATCCCCAATCGGCAGTGTTACTCTTAGCAATCCTTGATTGCTTTGCGAGGCTTCAACCTGAAAAAATCTCTAAAACTGACATTTGCTGGATTTGAGAGGTCTGCTAACTTGAACACTGCAACTCGGGGGTTGGCAAGATTCATAACAGAGGCAGTTGTGCGACGATAGTACAGGCCACCATAGCAGCGGATAGCCATGTAAGAGAAAGTTTATACGGAATTGGCTATGTAAGAGAAAGTTCATACGGAATTGGCATCCACAATGTAGATGCCTGCTCGCTTCACCAACTGCTACAGTGGCAGTAGCCTATACACCCGCTGGGGATGGCACGGCACCGATGTCACATCTGGCTCGGCCAGGAACAAGTCAACCACTTTGCACAAGTTCGCAACTGGTTTTGTCAGGCGTACAACGTGGAGGCGCACCTACACACCTACGCGTGCACTACTTGCCGGTCCAAGCTGAGTGCACACTCCCATATGCATGGAGTGAATGCATTGGCATCTCCAATTAAATCAAAGGCTGAGCCGCCCAAAAAATTTTCAAATAACAAAGACGACACAGGCATCGCGCCTCGGGCTCCTTAGAGCTACTGACACTGCAGCCTTGCAGCATACATGATACCTCGTGCAACGCCATTTCTGCGCCTGATTGTAGCAATAATAGTCCGAGTAGATGGCAGAAGATCTACCAGGTCTATGTTGCAAATGATTGCCCTCACAACTTGTACACAACTTGCAATGGTATAGCACGAGAATGTGCATGTCCGACATGCACAGTGCAAAGTGCCCACAACCTGGAGTAGTCCTCCAGGCCAGGACCCAAAACCCACACACCTCCGGCCCCGTTCTTCAGACACCCATCAGAAATTCGGCACATTCCAAAACGTACAGATATTCGCCCAAAACTGAAAACTGGCCCCGAAATGGGCCCAAAACTTTGTGACTACAGTACTCGAGCTCCGTGCCCGCAAGACCATCTCAGCCCACAGCACAGCAGCTCTCTGACCGCACGCTCCAACGGCCACATGTGATTGCTCCGTATGGCAGAGCCGTAAAAGCCCGGAGCGCACCGTTGACGTGGTCCATCGGGAGCGGCTGAGGCTCTCATGCATGGCATGCGTCTTGCGTTTCCACAGTTCTCCGGCCCTCCTCGGCATGGCTCCGGCAAAGCACAGCACACACACGATGCAGCATGCGAGCACGCCAGCAATAACGAAGGCTGCCACCGCGACGGCATCGGGGCCTCGGCCATGACTTGATGCCGACATCTGATCTTCCGGCGCATGCACATCTAAGTTCAGAGGTTTGAGCAGTCGCGCAACCACAGCCGGCGCAACAGGGGCAGCAATGAGGGATGTCTCGCTTACTGGGACACTTTTCACCTGCGTTGCTCCTGTTAGATCTCCAGGCCGCAAGGCGTCATCTGATTGGACTACGGGCAGTGACGCATTCAGTTCCTGCACACAAAGATGCTATAGTCAACACGACCTTCGCACTCATCAGCGAATTATACAAGTAGCACCAGGCACGTCCAAGGTGGTGAGTGCAACACGATTGAACCTTCCGTGTTCGCGGATGATTGAAAAGACCGGTCTCTTGTCTTAAACGAGTGTTCACTGTGTGGTTCGCAGATCGTCGACAGATGCTGAGAACAGATACATGATTCGCAAAGTGCTGTAAAGCACACCGTCTTCACAGAGGCAAGCCAGGCGTCGTCTTCCCAGAGAAGCAAGCTTTCAAAAGAGAACGTCTCGATTTTGTGGATCCAGCAATGAAGTGCACGCACGTCTCCCTCATCGGCAGATTCATCTGCTTGCAAGGAGTCGTACACTCTCACACTTCCATCATAATCATCAGGCATGGCCGCGTCAGTGGATCCCTCGGGGCGACTCTCCTGTGGCTGCTCACTATTACATACTTCCCCTGTGCCGTACCTTGACAGGGAACTCTTCCCCTGCGCCGTGTTAACAATCAAGTGATCAGTCTTGCCTGCCCGCATTTGCTTCCGCTTCTTCACGGAGGCTTCTGGGCAGCCCGGCAGCTGATACCCTTCCGGCGCCATCAAAAAGAGACAGTCACTCATGACACCCAGCTGTATCCTGAACTCCTCCCCAAACATGCCCCGCTGCCCCTCTGGGACGGCCTCCACGTGCACGTCATACCCAACATCATCGTAGCCGTCATAAACAAGGACGCATGGGTCCTCGAAAATATCGTCGTTGGCAGTCGTGCTGACGATTGCGCCGTGCTCAAGGGTGACGTTGGCCAGAGAGACGTTCTCAAACCTGACCCCACCGCCGAAAGAGACGTCGACGATCTCGGAGTGGAGGTGCATGTTCCGGAACACCGTATTCTGGATGTTTGCCAAACTTTTTCGCCAAATACAGAGCGGAGCATTGACTCCACCCCAGTCTGTGAAGATGCTGTCTGCACGCACAACCGCCGGCCACGTTAATGACAGCCTGAAACCTTGTGAACCGCATAAATTGCACTGGCACCACTATGCAACAGGAGTGATGACACTGTGACCTTCAAGCTTGCACCAGTGACATGGGCGTGTCCAATGACTGCAATGGGGCAGCCTGGAGGGTCCCGTCGAGGACTCAAGCACGACTACATGTATAAACTACCTCATATGATGGTACCGGCACGATAACACACGTCAAGAGAGGAGCTTAAACCTATGCAACAGCACGCCACCATCGCATTCTGTATGATAGGTATGATATATATAGCCACATCGAGGTATCCATGGTGGGAGGTTCTCAGGAGTGATCATACTTGTGGAGAGGTAGTGGCAATCCAGCGAAGCGCACCCCTAATTAACATTGACGACAAGTTCTCAGCTGTTTTGATGGCGACTGCGTTGCGTTGCCACTGGGAATGAAACGTAACATTAGTGATGTACACATCGCCGCTGGTGATTCCATCATTGGCGAGTGAAGATCTGTCAGAACCTACCCTGATGAATGCAAACTCAGGCCCCATCTTCTCCCGGACGAGCTTCAGATACACATTATCAAGCCACAAACTCCCGCTGTTGACCATCAGCCAAGTGTTATCTACTAGTATCATACATTGGGCCGGCTTCAAAGCCATCAGGGCTCCTGCATCAGCCTGTGCGAGGTCGACATCCGGATCTGAGTCAATGCATCTGCCCTACAACAAGCCCAACAAGATTATGGCGTTGGTGCAGGCAGGAAAATACATGCACCCCACAGCGGACGGCAGGGTGAAAGTCACAGCTCGGAATACAGTGCATCCTTACAACAGCTCCTCGATTGGTCACAATGAATAACAGCCGGAATGGTGGTGCAAATACTTCCTAGGGAGCTTCTTTGGAGACGTCTACGATGAGATCGCGTGAATGCGCAGGTATGAGCGTGAGCACGCAAGAGGGGTACACACTGTGTTGATATGGGATACACACTTTTCGGGGGGCTGGTCAGTGTGAGCTCGGCAACATGTGCACATGAAAGCGGACATGAGAGACCAGAAAGGCTGTTCAAACGTGCACATGGTCCGGACGGAGGGCAAGAAGGCATTACATAGGCAAGGCAGCGGAGCGGCAGATTGGACCCACATGAGCAGCTGCTGTGCCAACATCTGCAGCGCGCAGCAGGCATATGCTGCCGCCGAAATCCGCACATCTGATTTTGCCGTTTCGGCCCCAATACGTCAGGACATGTTGAATTTGCAAGATGTTTGACACTTTCGGGTGATGCTGATTTCGGGTGATTTCTCGCCGAGAAAATATCCCTGACTGGGTGCGTACCCGGATTGACCTCAAGGGTAAGCCAGCGTAGAGGAACGCAATGTGGACAGGTAAGTGTGCGGTGTGAGGCCCACTTAGAACAGGGTTCCGTGGCAATGGCAGTGTCCGGAAGTCAACGTGTGCATGGATTTCGATGTCCACAGCTCCGGCCAGGATCGCCTGCTGCAGCGCCTGGGCTGTCTTGACTGTACTAACATTGGCAGGCTGGACTGGTGCCTGCGCAGGTTGAGGTGGGATACCCGCTGCGCGATCCGGTGGTGGAGGTGTGGGCCATGGTGAGATCTCGGTGGCATTACTTTGAAGTAGCTGTCTTGCGATGTCCACACCTGTTTCCTGGAGCAGATGGATTCGAGCTCATGTAACAAACATTGACCGTGGCTGTGTGGCATAGCGATGTACTGCACATGCCTTTGGGCGACCTGTCCTGGATCTCCCGCGGAAACACATGCATTCTGATACACATGGTCGGGGGCAATGGCAGACCGGTGGTGGTACGGTATTGAAAATCTAAGTTCATCAGTAATGGGAAATCGGGGAATTTCAATTCAGTGTCCGACTGAGCAGTACATATGAATGAAAAGGCAGGGGATGTGTACCTTGAAGTATGCAAGCACAGTGCATATGATATCAGGTGGATGATGGTGTGCCAGGATAGCATTGCATGATTGCTTGCTGAAACTCCACACAGTCGAATTTCCATGCTTGCGCAGAGGAAGCGAGTCACACATGGCAGAGTAAGTGAAGATTATCGTCATGCTTGCTGGCCGCATGGCTAGCCATGTCATGACAGCAGCAGCCTGCAACATGACCGGCCAGTCCAAGCCCGTCTTGCTTTTTAGGAATGGCGTGAACGCACCTGTACATATAATTCAGGCAGACTTCTGATTTCTATCAGGCTGCTCTGGGTCCGACAACCAGCCTGAATAATCGCCACAAGCGCGGGCAGCACTGGGCTGCAGCTTGGGCAGCGAGAGCGGGGCATCACGCGCCTGCTAGCGCCTTCGCCACAAATCCTTACAGCAGTTGCAGGAAGTCTGCCATACAACCTGAGATGCAGGATCACGCGGATGTATTCACTGTCAAGGCGAACAGGTTCGCCGCTGTGTTCCTCCACAAGCGTCGAACGCTGGAGGCTGCGACGCAATCCCAGAACATGACTACACCGGGAACAAGCTGGATCGCTGATTTGTGGGTGAGATGCAAAGTGGCCGTCCGACGATCAGCAAGACCTCGGCAAGCGGGTGCATGTTGCTTGACAACGTCTACTCGCAAACACGCCAGCCACCAGGGCTGCACGTAGGACTAAACAAAGACTATCTTGGAACTCTAGTTGCTTTCACGGCGATGAGAGCGGACAATCTGTGTGTCGATATCTGTGCATCCGTGCCAACGGGTGTTGTGCAGCAGCTGGGTAAGACGGTGCTCGAGTTCCCGGAGCTCGAGAGAGGTGGTCCCGGACAGGCCCACGATTTGCTGGATTGTCTGCAGCTGCGGCGACGGCTTGGTGCGAATGCTCGAGGCGCGATTGGTCGGCGATATGCCTAGGTTGCCGTTGCAGTTCGAGGCATCCGAAGCAAGTGCCGCCTAGGCAGCCTGCAGAAGGACCGGAAGGTGCCTTCAACAACATCCGTTATTTATGTCTAAATGTACACAGTTGATCAACTCATGGACCTCGTCGGCACGAACTTTGCATGGTCACTAGCTGCAGCCCGAGTCTGACCATGCATGAACGCGTACTTGTGTGCATAGTGTTTCTACAACGATAATTAAAAAAATCGACGCTAAGAAATGTGCACGTAGATCTTGAATTCAGACATGGACACCCCGCACTGGACATCAAATCACGACATGTCAAGCCGTTGCCAATCTGACCCTACTTCAGCACAGACTGCGTTGGTTTACGTACACCCTACGGTACCGGTACCGGTGTGCGAATCTTCCTGCTCTATGGTACGGAGTCCGTGTTTGGCGAATTGTGCAACAAGTTCACGGCGGCTCCTGACATGCATTGGATCTCCGATTCCCTAAGGCGCAGTTTGAGCGCACGATGGGTACCACCCGTGGGAACTAGGTACACATGTTATCTTCTAACGATCTTAGAGACTACCAGTGTGCGTGTGGAGTATCAGCGCAGGAAGAAAGGCTCTGATTCTTCTGACGCTGATGATAAATTTTACACAGTAGTTACAAAAGAGTAGTTACAAAAGAGTACAAGGGCAAACCCAGGAAGTGGACCGAGTAGTTACAAAAGAGTACAAGGGCAAACCCACAGAGTGGACCAAGTCATGGAATCAGACAACAGCAGCACAG
>JAUMHO010011792.1:0-10428 GCA_032360965.1 Ulva armoricana | reverse complement strand
GGAGGGCATTGAAGTTGTCGAATGGCCATGTACCTTGGGGCTGTGGATGTCTGTGTGATGCTACCCTGACTCGGAAGAGTGCTACAACTAGCCAAACGGGAACCCGGAGTGGCAGCTGAGCTGTTAGGAAACCGGCCATGCGCAAGAGATGCAAAGGAGGGCCCAGCCGACTCAAGGACTGCAGTGTTCTAGCCACCTGCTTGGGTGGCTTATACACAGCCTGATCGTCGAATTAAGCAAAGGATCGTGACACTTCTCGAAGAGGCGGAGGTTTGATATGATTCTCACGTAAGCTGGTACTTGGACTGACTGCCGAGTCAGCTTGCATGTCATGCATACAGCACTGAGTTGTATCACAACAAGCTCAAACCATTGTGAGGCTCAAGACCAGCCTTTGGCTGTGGCTAGACTCCGGCTTGACTCACTGGCCACTCCTTGAGAGATTAGTACATATTGTATTTTTTTCCTGCCAATCAGCCGCCATTGACATACTTAGTCATACCTTGTTAAATTCACCTAATACATGCTTTGAACTTTTTAGGTGGCGGGGCAGATGATTTTTGCCATTGCCCTTAACCTCACATATAGCGCACCACCACTGATCATCGCCCATGCACTGAAAATGAAACACGGCACTCATTGAATAGAAAACTTCGCGTTGGCACGAAGATATACGGGTGAACACCGAAGAATTTCACATTCAACCCAAGCGCAACGGTTACCTCGCGTCGAGGCGGGAAACTCAAACAACATGCAAACACGTCGATAGCATAGAGGACCAAAGCTTGCGTGGTACATCGTGCCGTGTCATGTATTACAGTTGAAATACGGGTGGTATGTGTGGTACAGTAGGCAAGAGATCCCAGTGTCTTCGGGGGCACGATCGCGAGAAGCACGGGAATTTTCCCCCTTCCAAAAACATGGCTCTAAATGCATCTCATTACATTAAATAATTAATTAGATCGGAAGCAGTAACAGCCAAATTATCAACCAGTCGCTGACCCACACGATTGATACGTGTACCGCCCATGATGTCGTGCAGACAGATACGCCATGAAATCACAGCGCAGATATCCCAGGACATGCATCAAGGAGGAAATATTTCACTTATGATTTGCTGAAAATAATAGCCAACTTCAAACCCGTACGTCGCATGCATCAAGATCCCCATGCAAGGGTTGCTAGCGATTAAAAGTGGGGGGCGGACCCACATCAATGGGTTGGCAAGAACACTTTGATCACGGTGCATGTTTCAGGATCACAGAAGAAGCTAGTTTTAGGACTGGCTACATATATGTTGTTGTAACGAGTCCAGATACCATTGATGGCAAGTCATGAGACCATGCCTAGAAATATATCCACACCATCACCGTGTCCGCCATTATTATATTAGATAATCTTCTGCTTTGCATGTGCCATACCAGGTGCAATAATTCATTGCGTACATAAATCCCGTTGAACATAACCCGATCACATGTGCTACCCAATTTCATGGGTAGTGCAACCTTGATAGTGCAATGACCAGGTTACCAAAAAACCAGCATGTGCAACCTAGCTATGGCCCACGACCTGTTAAAGTAGTAAGCACATTCTCAAAGACACATTCCAACAAATTCCAACATCACTGGGCCACTATCCGTGCAACAGCACCGCACCACTACCCAGTTTCACATTATGGCTACCCAGGGTCATAGGTACTGCAACCTAGGTAATCCAAGGCCCAAAATTGCAGAAAACACGCATACACAACCCGCATGTAGTCCAATTCTTTCCATGATAAAGTACGCACCCCCACTGGCCTTTTTTAGAGGGTTTCAACCTCATTCACTCCCTGGACAAGCTTCTACCCATGTTACCTAGGCAACTGGTATCCATGTAGGCTTGCTACCCAGGCACTTAGGTACTCGCTCCGTTGTCCCTGTGGACCGGAACTCTTGATGCATGTGTGTTGGGGTACATAGTTCATACTAGAAGTATACGCTTTCCAAGTATATTTGGTAAATGAGAAATTGTTTATAATTCAGAGTTCGTATTGCAATATATTTACCGTGGGGGGTGGTGATGTAGTAACAATGCATGGTCTAGTGATTGTGCACAAGTGCATTCACTGAGATGTTGCGAGGGTATCTCACAACAGCACATGTTGCCGAGTTAGCGAACGTACAATGAGTTGCCTCTCCACAGGACAGGGCTACACTTTTAAGAATATCTTTGAAGAAATTGTTTCTATAACATCTTGACCAATCGATATGTATGTAGGTTCGATTATTGTAGTACCTCATCACTCTCATTACAAACACTAGATGCATACATCTACACCATATGTCGCCCACCAAAATCTCCGGCACGCTATGTTTGCATGCATGTAACCGGACCGGCATCTGTCACGGGCTCAATTACGCCCGGCTTGGGAGAACAGATATTTCCGAAGATTGAACTTGTAGAACGGGAAAAAAAAGGCAGAGTACCTTTAAAGTCAACCTTGGTGGCCATGCCTTGCATCATGAGATCAACATCATGGCGCAGTTTATAAAATCCTGACAGGATACTTGTGGGTCGGTGGGAAACCCCTTCATGAGGGTATCTCCCCTTACGGCGCCAATGACGTCACTCAACACCCGACGGAGATCCGCCCATTGCTGCTTGGTGGAGCTGAGTGGTGGACATACTTGGGAAGGGAGATGTGACTCATCCTTCATCTCAAATGGTGCCTCTTACAATTCCCTCTTGACCACCATCTGTTCCTCTTTCAGCATTAATTGTAATTCGTACGTCTTGTTCTTGTCCGCCATCTGCTCCTCTTTCACCTTCAATTGTGAATGGAACGACTCACGCTTGTCCTTCAGAGTCTCGAATAACGAGAGTCTGGAATACCTTTCAGCTCACGCCTGATTTACACCATGCTACCTATGACCGATCTGAGTGTACCACATCCATATCATTATCGTCCCGGAAGAGGTAGCTTACTCATAATCTGACAGAAGGTCTCACCTTGAGGGTGGTCTCCAGAAACAATCTTCGTGGTAGTGGCAACAAACACATCCTTAGCCTCTACTTCTTTCTTGACCCCTATCGCCTTCTTGGAGCTCACAATCTGAAGAGCAGGGGCACCTTTCTTCTCCGCTACCATCTTGCCCGCTTATTAGATACCTACTTGGGCCACTGAGGCCGCCGGCAAGAAGGAGTTGTATAAAGCACAAATGAAGATGAAGGATGAGTTACCTCTCCCTTCCCTCTCTCTGCACCCGTGCTTGCCCCTGAGACTCGCTAGAGCTGTTGTCCCTAATCTCTGCTATGTGTAGATTCCAGGAGTACGGCAGCACCCCCCCCGGGAGCGGCGCCAGCCTCCGGCCCGGCCGCACCGGCAGCACCCCCCCCGGGAGCGGCGCCAGCCTCAGGTGCTGCCGCACCGGCAGCACCCCCCCCGGGAGCGGCGCCAGCCTCAGGTGCCCCCGCCGCAGCACCTAGGTTAACAGCCTCTGGGT
The DNA here is from genome assembly GCA_032360965.1 of Ulva armoricana. Taxonomy (NCBI): domain Eukaryota; kingdom Viridiplantae; phylum Chlorophyta; class Ulvophyceae; order Ulvales; family Ulvaceae; genus Ulva; species Ulva armoricana. The sequence goes on along the minus strand of JAUMHO010011792.1, from coordinate 6,943 downwards.
CATCTGCGCCAGTGTCACCGTCAGATGCGTGCTCCCCATCCGACTCCTCATCCGGGAGCTCATCGTACCAGCGACCTGGGATCCGCCCCTCTAACAGAGCAGCAATGTCCTCAGCAGCAAGATCATCGATTCCACCACGCTGACGTGGCATCTGGACCAGATCATGTATGTGAGCCACCTACATGCCTGCTACTGTGGTCGTATCGTCCAAACAAGCATATGGTATGGCAAAAGAACACACGGTGGAGGATGTGTCGACATCTGATAAGATTGATCTCAACAAATGCCTACTCTGGCATTACGCCAGAGGATGGCTCGCAAGAAAGTGGGGGCTTGAGCGTAACCTTCACTCTCTTCTGCCCATGTTTGTCACATCCACTGCCTGCGCAGGCGTGGTGTCCCTGAGAGGACCACTGGTCGGACCACGGATGATCGTTCCCACCTGGGGTCAATGAGTCCTCAATTTGTTCTGTCGTTAAAGGGAAGGCAGCCACAGCCTGGGCACTGTGAGTGATCTGGGCCCCTCCGCGCTTCACAGTAGCTTGCCGAGCCCGTCTAGCTAGGTTCTTGAGCTTGCTGGTCAACTTCGTGTTGGGCCCAACCAGATCGGTGCCGGTTAGAGCCTGGGCCTGCTCTTCCCAGAAGGGAAGGCACCTGTCACTACCTTGCGCATCCTAGTTTGGGTGCGACTCAAGACCCTACAAAACCACGCCAGACATGAAATGCTATGCAACACACTTTATTTCCAGTTTCAACTAACGAAGACACAGGGACATGTGTACAGGGCCCAAAAGCCGACGGACCTCGTGAGCATGACATTTGTCCCAATGCTCCGTCGCATGTCCGCACCCGCACAGCGTGCCCTGTCCTCGGAGCGAGTGACACAGGGTTTTTTGTACACATACCCGCTACACAGGCCCAGCGGCTAGACGGGACGAAGTGTTCTTCACGGCGTGGCTCTCCTATTGCCTGCCACGGCAGGCCGCGAGTGGCCAATACTCCGACAGATTGGCACGGGCACGAACGAGTTCCTACGAACGATTTTGCTTCCCACAAGGTAGATGGCTGTAAAGATACTGCTGGGGGAAAGAACTTCTGCAGCGCGGTTACGCGCTCATGTGACGACATGATGTATAGGAATTCGACTTACTTGAATTAATCAGTTGTCCATTATCATTTCAACAGCAACTGAACGAATACGCGACAGTGCCATCGGTTCTGGGACATGCGCGTATGCTGCCGACTGCATGGGTGACTGCATGCGCATGCGCATGCGCGACGTACGTAGCTCTACGGGCACAAGGCCTTGGGTGTGCCCCGAAGCCCCCTGTCCGGATCCGAGCTTGAACTAGCCTGCCAGAAGCTGCATGAAATCTAGTCAGAAGGAACCAATCCCTCACAGGCAGTATGGTGTATCTCGCGAGTCCACAGCTGCGTTCAGTTTAGGTTGCAGGTGCAGTTTAGGTTGCGAGGCTGGAACGTGTAAATGTCACCTGACCCCATGTGCATCTGCCACGGATCTCGCACGGAAACAAAACACTCCATATTGAGCCACAGATATATTTGTGTGACTTGCCATGGCCAACTTGCCGGCTTTAAATTTGATGAGCTGGTGCGGCGTAGCGACACTGCGGTGATCAAACAGCGAGACCGGCTCCAACTGACCAATTAAACAAGGGTTGTACTGTCATGTTATGAAGATCGCGGCAGATTACGGATATTTGTTTGAAGTGCTTGTCATAGCGACAGCCGGTGCATACGTGAACTCCGCGAATTAATTCAAAGGTGTTTGTTTCACCAACGACTGCCAATTTTTCTTTTGATTACATGAGCCAAGGCGTAGGCCTTTGCAAGCGAATCACGCCCATCCGACAGACTCCTCACCCGCAGCGGTAGCCGCATAGTCATACTCGGATACCGCGGCGGGACGGCTTGCGTCAGCGCTGCCAAAAATATCCACAGTGAGAGCGTCTGAACCAACAACGGCTGGGAGGTGGCCAATATAAATGCACTGAATGCTTTTGATTATCTTTCGTCACGAATTGCGCCCCTCTGTACGATTTCTGTTTGCACGGCAGAGCTGTAGCCGCATCGCCGCATGTCGGATACCGCGACAGGCCGTCATGCGTGTCCATGCGGTTGACCACGCGGCGGCCGCATGCCATGCGGTCAGCGGTCGTTCTTGTAGTGCCTATCTCTCATCCACTTTGTACCCGGCCTTGCTAAGTCGCTATCGAGAAGATCGCACTCGAATAAGGCGTCCCTCACCATCACCGACCGCCTCCTCGCTTGCTCCCACCCGGGCCACGGATGACAGCATCTAAGTCAACTGCATTTGGTATGTACCGTGGCTCGACAAACATGGAAAATTTTCCCAGAATGCCCAAACCTCAAATTCATGAACCAACATGGCCACCTGCCGCCACCTGCGCTGGCACTCGCCCGGCTGCAAGGCCTGCGTCGCTTTCTGGACCGTCTCCGAGCAAGCTACAATGCTTGACACCCATTGCTCATGGTTCTCCCCCTCACCGGCCGGGTGCACATGGCCCCGGTTCCTAGCCTCGACCAACCGCTCGGTCATCATATCCCTCACAAATGGGGCTGACAACGGCTCACTCACGAGTGCCCTCTGCAGTCTCTCATGGCACAGCGAGCTACCGACCAACAACACACTCTTCTCGTTGCTCGCCGCCTCCCGGCCGCTTGCGGTACCCAGCATCATGTGTAGGTGCTTATTCCCGGGCGGCCTCGACGCCATGCCGTCCGCCCGAATGAACTTTGTCGACCACCGGAGGCACACTGCCTCCGGCTCCTCCTCACCCGCACCCGCCACAGGCCATGCCGGCGCGGGCAGACCCGCAGGCCCTGACGAGGGGCCGCTCTTCTTGGCGCCCCCGGAGTGAATGTGCACCGCGAATTGTCTTGCCCAATCTGCAGTGCAATCCTTTAACGTCACCGCCGTTCCTCACACCGCACTCATCGGCAAGTGTACGCCGACCCGTGGTCCCAGTCCCCACCTGGGTCCTCTTGTTTCTCGTAGCCACCCGGCTCGTCATGCATGTACCCCGTACACGTGTCGCATACACTCAAGACGCATGTGTACATGCAAGTGTATACATGCCACGTGTGCACAACCGAAGACGTGTCGCGTTCCCCCACACATACAGACCGCGCCCTTGCATCGCAAACCCATGCACACGACAAATTCCTGTGCGCGCACCGCCACACACCCGGGCCCATGGCCAACACGCTAGGCGCCCACCGTACGCCCGAGTAGCCGTGCGACCTACTCCCGCCTATGTTGAACTTCGATAACACGCAATTGAGAATATAGCATAACGTTAGATGAAGACGGGTCGATGCCGAGCAGGAGGAGTGGGTCGCCGGCTGAAATCCGAGTGAAATCCCGATAACTCGAGGCACGCAGCGACCTGGGCCTTCAGAGCCGTGTCTGACGCCAGAGCTGCCTCGATCTCCGTTCGTGCCAAGAATGACCTCCTCATGTTGCCGAGAGATTCCATAACGATCTCGGGATCCATCGGCGGCGGGATTAGGTCCCTCGACGTATGCTCCTCACCCATGACCACTAACTAAACAAACAAAATAAATTTTGAAGCCGCGCTACTTGGCGGGGACTGGGAGTGGGATGATGGGGCAGGCGCAGAGAGTGAGTGATGCGGTTGTACCATTGTGCGATACATATAACGTGCTCCGGTTACAGGAGCTACACACCCATGGTCGCAGACAGTCCCGTGCCAGACCGAGCTTGTCATACCCGCGGGTTAACAAGAACCCGTACAGTATCATGAAGCTAGATCAAGGGCAGAGAAGTATCAAGGCCCAATAGGTTTGTCTAGCAATGCATTAATACGTGGCAGCGGGTAGGTGTTCTAAATGGTATTCTCATTTAGGTACCGGTAGTCCACACATAAGCGGAGCTTCCCTCCAGGCTTTGTGGCAAACAAGATGCTACAGGCCCATGGGGATATGGACGGCTGTATCCAGCCCATGCTGAGGAGGTGCTGTATCTGTTCCTCAAGCTCAGCATGCTCCAAAGGGGGCAGCCTATACTGGCGTGCCGCCCGCTGTCTTGCGCCGGGCAGCGTGTCAATGCTCATTTCAAATCCAAGTGCTGTGGTATAAAGAGGTGGGGGACCGAGAGTGCCCTCGTGTTGGGAATGCTTGTCAACAACTGTTTGAATGCATTTTGGAATGTTGGAAGTATCTTGTGGGGATGGGGCAGGTGGGTGTTGTTGCGACAAGTATCCTTTTCGACGATTCGAGGCAGCACATATGGAAACAGTAGGGGGCGCAATGCCAGGCTTCACATGCACCATATACAAAGGAGCTTTGCCTGCTTTGGCACGTGTGCCCATGGCTTTCAGCTTCCTACTGGAACAGGAATAGTCTTCCAGAGCAGTGGGGGCGTTAGGGTCTTTGCGTTGAATCGGGATAACATGTTTCCAATCATGATTGCGTTTGCGAGCACCATGTTTGAATGTTGGAACATGTATGCGTAGAACAGGCGCCGCGTCATCAAACTCAATGCGCATTCAAGTTGCCGCGATCACATCAAGACCGAGAAGCGCGTGGTTTGGTAGGTGCCACTCTGCTGTAGGCAAGTGTGACACAACGGTATACGATACCAGATGACACTGTTTATCGATGCATGTCTCTAACTGGACTGTGCCTATACATGGCGCCTGGCTACCGGAAATACCAAGAGATGTTGACGCGGCATGTTGGTATGAGAGATTGTGTTCATCCAAGAAGTTTACACATACAATGTTGTGGTTGGATGCTGTATCCACCAAGGCTTTTAGGCGTTGGCCGTGGATGTGTATAGGAACAGTACAGACCAAGTCGACCGCAGAAATATTGATGGCGGCGTATGTGATTGCAGATTGCAGATTTGTTCATGCTGTGCTGATTTGAAGTGAGCTTCATGAAGTGAAACTTTTGATTACCCGGTACGTTCACGTCAAGCTGAAATTGCAGGAGGTTTCAGGCTCTGTCAACTATGCTGGAAGTGTGTGTCGAGACGTGTATGGGATGAATGAATCACTGTCAAAAAGGTGGGCAGGAACGGCAACAAATACGTGAAACCCGTTTAGATCAATGGAATGGATGTGCCTAAGTGCAACATGTGCTTCATCAGTGTACGGCAGCGCAACTGCGATCGGGTAGTCAAGTTTGTTCACATGAAACAAGGACAGTTCGTCAAGGCAGAAATTCGAGGGGAAATTGGCATTAGGGGTCACATCAGGAACATGGCAATTTGCCAAAGCATATGGCTCCACCGCCCACGATGGGCAGCCGGGGGGCGGTTTGCCAGTATCTCAGCGGACGTGGTTGCTAGGTGCCGCGGAACGGGCACGTTTGTTGAACGCAGACTGTGTAGGGGTGTCATACCGTTTGCGATTGTTTGTAGGGCCATTGTGCGCACCAGCATTGCCCGAGGCGGGCGCGGGGGGAGGTGGATGGGGCCTGCTGCTTGTGATAGGTGCCTGAGGGTCGGCATCCATAAGCGCTTTGTTGGCGTTGTCGGGATGGTCGACGAAAGCTGCATGTTCAGAGGGTGCGAGAGCTGACGCCGTGGGGCAGTTCCTGATGTCGTGGTGGCGGTATGCGTTGGGCATTGTAGATGGGCAGAAGCCGCAGACTCGCTTCCCATACACAAAATGTGCCTCCAAAAGGTACAACGCCACTGCAGCCGGCGTGTATGGCAAAAGGTACGGGGCATGTTGGCGGCACGCAGCAGCCATCGCGTGGATTGTGAAGGGAGCATTTGTATTAGCCTGTTCGAAATGGAAGGCTTGCTTAATCCAAGAGGGGACTTTGTCTGAAGCCATGGTGGAAAGCACTCACGCCTTTCTCTGCTGGAAAGTGAGGCGGCGTGCCTCGCGGAGGCCTTGTAGGTCCGGTCGGGATGGGCGGGATGATGGCATTGGAGATGGCAACGGAGACTGCAAATAAGGGCCTATTTTTTGCAGGGGCTCGTGCATACAGCGCCCGTGGAGGGGGCTGATTGGGATGGTTTATCAACACACCATGTTACAAAACTTAATGCGGCTGCATTTGCCTTGTCTGTAGGCCACATGTGAATGTGTTCCAAGTGCGCGGCAAGCTTCCCCAACAGCTCCGGTAGTAACACAAACATCTTGATGGTTGTGCCCAGTTCTGATTGGCAGTCTGAGGACATAAGGTATTGCAGTTTGTCAACCAGATTCCATGCAAAATCCTGCAGGGACATTTTTCCTGGTCAAAAGGAATAATCAAGGGATACCAGCTGGTAATAACTGCGGATATCGTGTACAAGGTCATTGAAGCTGGTGGCTTGTCCTGCACAATATTTGTTCCAAGCAGATTCAACATGCATTCTGAACTGCCTGTGTTTGAAAAAGAAATCACGGATGGCGTCAAGCCATTCACGCACTGTGGTGATTAAGCTTTCTCGGTGGCAGTCTAGAAATGCATGCTGTCACGAGTGAATGTTTTGGAGCTTCATGCACAAGACCCTGTTGTTTAACACTTCCGAAGTGCTGGTTCGATCGCGGTGATGGGCAGTGTTGTCAGCTGTGGGGTTGACATTTTCAAGTCATACGGGTCGACGTCGAGAACCATGCTCAACATGGTGGTTCCCGACACTGCCTCGTCGAGCCCTCAGTCATTTTCCTATTTTCTGAAAAGGTCGCACCTCCCAACAGATGCATTCGGAGAGCGTGCTAGGTATGTAGTGGACAAAATCCTGCGTAAATTCAAAGGTCGCAGTATAGGAGAACTCGATTTTGTTCTTGGGATGGAAGTCATTCATGATAAAAGGAATAAGACTATTACCATAACCCATAGAAAAATGATCAGTGACTTGTTACAAAAACATGGCATGCTAGGATGTAGACACGCACCCACACCAATGGTGCCAAAGCAGAAATTGCTTAGTTTG
>JAUMHO010011770.1:0-10442 GCA_032360965.1 Ulva armoricana | reverse complement strand
CCGCCTATTGTTACCGCCGCCTTCTGTTCTCGTCACCCCGCCTTCCCGCCACCGAGATTTCCCGCCGCCCCTTTCTCCCGCCGCTGCTCTTTCCAACCGCAGCGCTCTCCCACCACCGCGTCTTCCCACCGCCGCGTCTTCCCACCGCCGCGTCTTCCCACTGCCGCGTCTTCACAGCGCCGAGCTCTCCCCATCGCTCTCTCCCACATCCTCTCTCCGCCGCCGCCTCTACCACCCGAGCCGTTTCCTCCCGTCGCCGCTTCCTCCCGTCGCCGCCCTCTCCCGTCGCCGCTCCCACCCGTCGCGACTACCACCCGTCGTCGCTACCTCCCGTCGCCGCTCCCTCCTGTCGCCGCTCCCTCCCATCGCCGCTCCCTCCCATCGCCAGTCTATCCCGTCGCCGCCCCTCCCCTCGCTGCCTCCTCCCGTCGCCGCTCTATCCCGTAGCAGCTCCCACCCGCGGTTACACCCTCCTGTTGCGCTTCCTCCCGTCGCCGCGCCATCCCGCAGCTACTCTCTCCCGCAGCCGCTTTCCCCCGTCGCCACTCTTTCCCGTCGCCGCTACCTCCCGCAGCTAGTCCACGGCGCAAGTACTCCTTCCCGCAGCTACTCCCTCCCGCATCCACTTCTTCCCTTTTCCGCTTCCTTCCATCGCCGCTCCATCCAAAGGCGCGGAACACGAAGCTCCGCGCCCAGGCTTGCCGCCCTTCTTCTGCGTGCGCAGCGTTGACGTGCGCGACGCTTTCCACGAAATCGCGGCGCTTTTGTCCTCCGCTCGCGTCGGGGCAGGTCTTGATTACGTGCCGCCAGTCAAGTCGGCCGTCTGCCTGCAGCGCCAGATTCTCTTTGCGAGGGCATGCGATTTCAAGGAGCGGCGCGTCAACCTAGGGCGGTGGTCTGGCCCGCAAAGCGCTCTGGGTATGGAGAGCGTTGAGCGCGACGTATAGGCGATTGTGGGCGAATTTGGAAGCCCTCATCAAAGTCAGCAGGTCTCGATTTCTTGCTCCCAGTCAAGCCAGTCGTCATCCTGGAACGCCAGAATCTTTTTGCCGGCGCACCTGAATTCAGCGAGCGGCGTGTTAACCTCGGGAGGCAGTCCGGCGCGCAATGCGTTCCGGGTGTAGAGAAAGTGTGGCGCGACGTATCGCCAGTCAAGTCGGCCGTCTGACTGCAGCGGCAGAATATTTTTGCGGTCGCGTGCGATTTCAGCGAGCGGCGCGTTAACCTCGGACGGGCGGCAGTCCGACCCGCAACGCACTCCGGGTATGGAGAAAGTTGGGTGCGACGTCTAGGCGATTTTGGGCGCGCGGAATGATGTGTGCCATGCTCTTGATGGTAAGATGAGGTTGAGGAGGAGCTAATGTGTCGCAAGTAGGTTCAAAGGGGCCGCAGAGAGGAGTAGGCCGAAGTCAGGGAGGAAGGCGAAAGAGATGTTCGCTCGCAATGATGTCGCCGATGTTTGGGAGAGTTTAGAACTGTGGGGCATACGCTTTACGTCAACGATTGGACCTTGAACTAACTCAAAGATCTTCCTATAACACAGATGCTAGGGTACTGTACCGTATTTCCCTTCTAAAGAATTGTAAACGTAGCCAGGAACCTCGAACAGTGGTAACACAACTCCGTCTATCTCTGCCTCCCCAAGCAAAAACCTGTGACCTGTAATCAGGGCGTACCCGTTGGGTTCGGCTGCAAATTTCTTCGATGGTTCGTTCTGTTTGTGCGTACGCCACAGTAAGAATTCTTCATAGACCTCTAGCAACATGCTCTGGACTCTCCACTCGTCACGAGGTTCACTCAATCGAAGCACGCTTCTGTTGAAGAGCAATTGGAAACCGACAGGAGCCCTCGAGAGGCAAACATACGCCGCCCTCAAGTCGGCGCTAATAAACTCAGGCGTCGACTCGACATTCTCAAAATGATTCAGATCCAAGCCATCAACCCCACCATTCAATCTAACACACCTCTTCCTGCCCGCGCGAATAGCTGCGCAATGATTTTCTTTTTTGCGAATATGTGCACTCGTCGCCGCATGCTCAAGCTTCGCATCCAGGCTGTCTTCGTACTCAACACCATCGCAGTAGATGCAAATCGCCATGGCAAATGTAACAAAACGGTCTAGGAAACGGATTACCGCGAGTCAGGTAATGGAGATGGAATGTGCCAGGTGAATGAACAAGGAACAAATGATGGTGCAGAATTGGAGTGCCACAATGCAGTAGCTGGGCATGCGAAGTGCACGTTGTGATGGCACGGCTTGTTCATGACATAAAAGATGGCAGATGACGTGATTGCGAACTTTGAGTGTCATCGTATGTATCTGGGAAACAGAGATTGATGTAAACTTTTGATAAAAATGTTGTCCTAAAATAATACCAAAATTCCGCTTTATTTGTTCGCCGTGCTGGACAACATTTTTATCAAAAGTTTACATTACGACGAGGACTGCCACCAAAACCATACCGCATTGACGTCGATGCACTTCATCTGCAGTTCAGGCCATGAACTTAATTTAATTGCAACAGGAAAACTGCTGGACGACCTTTAAACGGAAACGTATTCTAAGTGGGCGAGGCAGCCGATTCGGGCACCATTGTAAGGTACCGACAAAGCCAAGTGCTACGAAGCGGAATGTTGAGGCATAAGAAATAGACGTGGTAAACGAAGCGGACGAGGTGGGACAGAATATGCTATTGTTGAAAGAACAAGGACTCGCAAGGCCGACGCCAAGCCGTCGGCTGCTCTCAAGGGCGCTGTCAGATGGGGGAAAAGAGGGGGCAACGTGTACCGTGCGTGTACGTGACCTTCACGTTGTGATGGCATGGCTATGTCATGACATGAAAGATGGCAGATGACGTGATGGCGAACTTTGAGTGTCATCGTACGTATCTGGGAAATAGAGATCGATGTAAACTTTTGACAAAATTGTTGTCCTAAAATAATACCAAACTTCCACTTTATTTTTTCGCCGTGCTGGACAACATTTTTATCAAAAGTTACATTACGACAAGGACTGCCACCAAAACCTTACCACATTGACATCGACGCGCTTCATCTGCAGTTCAGGCCATGAATTTATGTTTATTGCAACATCAGAATTTCAAGACAAGTTTGAATAACACTGGTAAGATGAAACGTTGAGGGTCATTAAGTCGAAAGCTGCGACATAGTCAAAGAGCTAGGAGCGCTTCTTCTTCAGGCACTTCAAAGGCTTCAAGTTCAGCTTGAAAGGAGCGTCAGAAGCTGATTCGTCCTCACTTCCATCTGGCTTGCCGTCGGGATCATCTGAGCTTCCACTCTGCATCCAGCGGCTCCACTCATCCGTCGCCTGTGGACCCTGATCCCATATAATCTGGCCCAGGGTGCAGAAAATAGTTGGAGGGAGATTGCACTGCCTCCCAAGGCGAGGATCGGCCAGAAGGCACGGGCACATCTGGTCATCCGGCGGCATATCCATGGCCCGTTGGAGGTAGATGGGCACCAAAGTTGTCGTTACAACATCAGATTCATCAGGATCTCCTGTAGCAATTGACAAACATTTCTCGTCACTGTCCTTAGCCGCCTTGTTCTTCTTAACTGCTTCGTCAAAATCCAAACTATCCTCGTCGCACTCAAGCAAGAAGGGATGGGGAAGTCGGATGCGTGCGGAGATGCTTGTCTTAAGGGCTGACGGCGCAGCCGTAGAATCTTCTTTCTTCGAAGGCTTCTTCTCTGTCTCTACAGGGCAAACTTCTTTCTGTGTCGGCTCCATCCCTGGCTCTGGAATAGGGGCTGTACACTCTGGTTGCGCTACACGGGCGGTTCTGAAGGCAGTGAACACTCTCTGTCTACTTGAAGACCGGTAAATTGATTAAGGGGGCACTGGCGCCTCTATAAGAAAGTTTAGCGCGCCAAAATTTAGAATAACAAGGGCTTCACTTTCTTACTTGGAGATCCCGCCATTTGTATGGGTACTACACCTGCATCTTATTTTTTGCGAATTCGAAGGTAAGCAGACGTGTCCACAAATATCGATAGAATATACCTCCGGTCGCGAGGAAAGAACAGCATTAGAACTTATTCTTTACAAAACACGTACTGCTGTTTATAGTAGCAGTTCAGTTGGAGAGGTAAAACTGATACTATCGATATGATGAAAAATAGGCTTCATATACTTCAATTAGGCTGTTTTACCGCTCGAAAAATGAAAATGGCGGGAGCGATACAGAATATCTATCATACTGTACGAACCTTGCCATACGTAGCAGGAGAAGTCTCGAAATGGACGATTCGTCCCAGTACGATAGAACAATAACATAATAATATTATCATAAGAATAATATCATGTTTTGATAATACTATTATGATATTATTATGTAATTCTTCGCATACTGTACTGCGTCCTGTTCCGTACTGCGATGAGTGCATACCGTACTGTTAGATGGAATCTATCTATGACATTTGCGCGCTCTCATTCGATCGTTAAGAGGCGGTACTGTACTATAATGTGAGGCACGCAGTACAGTAAGTCGCATATGATCAACAGTGCCTTGTCTCAAAAGGACCGTTGCTGTATACTAACTTTCATACTGAACGGCGCGCCATGCCATGAAATGAAATGTTCATAATAATTCAAGGTATGATATGATATGCACCGTGCAACTCTGAGAAATAGTTGCAGGATTAATCTCTCCAGTCCCGTACGGCACGGCATTGTAGGCAAAACACGGAGTTTAACATCAGAATGTAGCTTTATTTTTGTAGTTTCCCGCCGTTTAAGTTCGACGCAATTATTCTTGCTGAGAACATTTATCGTTCTGAGAAATGCATGACGAGGGTTTTGAGCTGATGCATCATTAACCTAGCTAAATAGAATAGAAGCAAAATATATATCCCCCGTCGCTTATCTACCGAGCACTCCTACCTTTATCTGCGCTAATGGCTTCGCTTAACCCAGATACCCCCATCGAACGTCAGCTGCTTGTGGACTTTGTCCAGAGCGAAACTGATCAACCGTTGGGCGACGATCTGTCGTCCAAAAAAATTCGTTTGTCTCCCGCTTCCGGATCAGTCTTACTATCGGTACCTGTATCCCATGTGATGCTGATCACAACAGCTCAAGCGCAACGAAGACCAAATATGAAGGGAAGAAAGAAAGGTCAAGTACCACGCATGACGACGAGAAGCTCAAGCAAGAAGAAATATGAGGTGCCTAAATCCCGGAGAGTCCACTTTTATCTCTCGGCGCCGCATTTGCCAGTGCAGCATGCTGCTCGGTCTAAGTCAGGGTTCAAATGGAGTGGGATACGAATCAAAAACCAAAGCCTGGTATCCATCCTGAAGCCGATATCAAGAGTTCCTGTGAAGCAGGATCCGGTGGTGACTGAAGTGCTGACAAGAGGATATTCGCGCTCTTTTACTCCAAGTATATCTGGAGAGGTCGTCGCAGTATCCAAGCTCCAGAGAGTGGCGTGGGATCGTGCACCATCGCTTCTGACACGACAAATCGAAGCCCAGGCGAAGGTAGCACAAAATAACGGGTTCAAGCGAGGTCTCGATCTATTCAAGGAAAGGAGGGCAATTACGATTGCTTTGCATCGTCTCAAATGCAAGTATGGTTCAATGTCCCACCGAGTGAAAAGTTTCCGGAAGTTGGACAGCACTACAAAATCGTATCGGCGTGCTTCGCATATTGGAAAGAAGGAGTATCCCATGGAAGAGGGTGATTGGTGGCCTAGCCCTTCGACGCCGAACTAAATTAACTCTTTGATTGAGACTTTGGACGTATCAAAGTAAAATTTGACAGAGTGTCGTGTAATCGAAAGTATAAGTTACTTTCCGAAGACTATGATTGAACATTTGCAACTATTTGTCGGAAACTTCCTATTAATTCTGCGTACACTCAAAAGAGTTCCACTAGCTAGAGATCTTGTATTCCCGACTTCCGGTCCCGAAATGGGGAATATGGAAAAGGGGACGGACAGTCCAAGGAGTTACTAGGGTTCCATGCATTTTAGGTCCAGTCGCAATGTACACCGTCGTGTATCAGTAGAGTACCGTTGCTGAGCTGTCACTGACAGTGGCCGCAACACTCAAGAAAGAAAGAATGTTTTACTTTTTTTGAATTCGAACTCAAGAACGGTACTGTGAAGATTTTTGATTCTCAAGAATGACTGAGAGCCACACGTTTTGCAACTGTACTCTTTTTTTGACTGCTATCTACTTTATTAGTCAAGATTTCGCCAATCTCTTAACCGATTTGCAACATGGCAACCACAAGAAAATGAGCCAGATCGTGAGATTATCTCGAGACATTATGAAAACGCCTCTGTACGCAAGATGATCACTCTAAGGAACAGACTTTGTTCACATCTTCAATCAAACTCAACTTCTAGAAATCGAGGACGAGAAGCAAACGAGCTCAGATCTTCGGCAATAGATGAAGACAGAAGCTCGGGGTAGACTTTTCGGAAGCCCAACGACCAAGCATAAGTAGAATAAGGAAAGATAGATAGCATAGGAGGTCGTGTCGTTGGCGAACGTCCTCGTTTAGGAGGAGCTCCCTAGCTAGGTTCCATCACTGCCTAGAGGAAAACAAGACCTCTACGCACGGCAAGATTTCTACTGAATAAGCGCCAAGGCATCATCTAACTAAAACAAGAGGAGTCAACAGCCACAAGAAGCTTGACAAGTCGCTACATGTTTACCCATAATACCGATGCATTTTAATACGGGACAGTACAATCATAGCCGATGAAGCCTAGCTCGCGTAACAAGGAGAACGCGAGCTCCCGGAGCCCCAGGTTTCTTTCCACTCAGTGGCTGGTAACTCAAGGCTTAACCTCTCCAGTGCAAAGTGAATCAGCAACTAGGGAGAGCTACGGGAAGAGCTAGAGATTTATAGGAGAAAAGGACTAGATTTGACCCTGTCTCATAAGAAGCGCAGCCCTCAAGCTAGGCTATGGTAAGAGAGGAGCTGCGCCATGTCGGCTACAGGAGGCTTAAGCTAGGGTATTGTAGACGACGTTTCTAGTGCGCGGTGAAGCCGGGGGTGTCTATGAAGCTCGCTAAGGAATTGTCTAAGGAATAGGCTGATTTTGACATAGGAATGGACTTGTGTCTTTAGATCAGATCACATCCAATTGTATGAAAGCCGAGGGGCCGAGCAGCCAAAAGGCAGGCAATTGGCAGTCCCCAGAGCCGCCCCGAAGAAGCGACTAGAACGTTCGAGGCAAGACGAACGCAAAAGCTGGGCTAGAGGAAGCATTTGACCCACTTTATGCAGAGTACTCATAAGGAGTTTTAGATTAACGATCAAGAGAAGTGAAGTTTTCACTTCTAGAGTATATATGCCAAGCTCATCAGCCTATCTGGTTGATCAACCAGATAGGCTGATGAGCTTGACTCGAGTGAGGCAGCGATAAAATAGCTTTCGCTCATCCTTTTTAGTTAATGTTCATTTCATCCGCCAGGAGAGTCAACCTGGTGTTGTTGGTCTAGGGCCGCCGAGGCGGAAGGCGGTCGACGAGCCTAAGGGGGAGTGACTAACCCTCTAGGTTAGGCCAATAGCTGGGGTGCGATAGGTAGGGCGGGACCTATCGTCGGCCTTAGTGACATGTCCCCGACATATTCTATAATTTAAGTTAAACCAACAAAACTAGAATTCCGAAAAAATCGCTCAAAAACGTCACTTAGCTTTTAAAAAAATCGAATAGTTTTTAAGTTTTATCAGCTTTTAAGCTATTAAAATAGCTTAAAAGCTATTAAAATACCTGCGGAGGCATGGCATCGACGCCTACACATGTAGTTCTTCTGGAGTATCTTAATGGACGTTTCCCACGAAGGTGGTTCTAGCCAAAAGAATAACTGGTCCTCGGCCTTGCCTCATGCGCCATAGTCTCATTTTGTGAGAGCACTGGGCCGCAACTCGCATGAAACGAAAGAATCGCTAACCATTACCATTGTTTAGTATGTACAAACCCGCCATCCAGTCCACTTTCAGGCGACGAGTACACCACAACCAAGAAATCGCTTCTCTACATCGTAGTAAACAAATCTTAAAGCTTTAGAAACGTAATTAAATACAATTTCATACGACGTAGCTCACTAATGAAGTGCAACACGCTCGAACCTATGGAAGTGCGACTCACGAAAGTGCGACAAGCAAGTCGCGGTGCAAATGGAATCAACAATTTCCGAGCCGAGCCTCTTCAGGCCTCCCACCTTCAAAACATTCAACTGATTCATCGCGCGCAAAATTATGATAAACCGGTTCACGGTGGGCAAGTCCGAGTCATGCAGATCAAGGCGTACAATTGCTTGATCAAGAAAAAAATCACGCAAGTATTTAAGGTCGGCATCAATCATGGAGTGTGCATCCAGAATTTTCACAGAAGCTGGCTCGACAACACAAGGCAGAGCCTTCCCTCCTGGAAAAGCTAGAACTTTCGTGGAGGACATGTTGAGATACTCCAGTTCACGTGGTAGTGAACTCAGCGAGGTGGATGTCAGGTTCCAGCAATTCGATAAATTCAACTCCCGCAGCTGCTCACAAGCCGGTAGCAATTCACTGAGCTCACCATCGTCCACTCCAGTCCTAGACAGATCGATGGACTGCAAGAATTCCACAGCGATGATGCCAGGAATAGTATTGAAATGCGAATGAAGCATCAAATTTGCCTCCAAAGATTTCAACCGCACTTGCCCTTTCCCTTGCGAAAACAGCTTGGTTGAGTAAATGTCGAGGATTGATGTTCCTGACAAGACTAGAGATTCGAGACCCAACGGCAAATATGGAAGGAACAGCCACGAAAGTCGCCAGCAGCTACTCACACTCAAGTGCATAAGCATTTGAATTTCAGGCAGTACAGTGATAAGGTCCTCGTCGCGCACAGGTACTCGGCACAGTATTAAGGATGATAAGTGTGCAGAAAATCGAATGGATTGAAATGCTCTGCTATTCCAGAAGACGGAATACCTGCGATCGCGACTGCCGCACAGTTTGAGGTTGCTTAATTTTGCCAGACTGTGCAAGTCAAGCCAGCGAATATCAGTTGCCATGCGGGATCGACCGAAAGAGAAAGAACATTCTTGCACTGACAAATCCTTGAGGGTGGTACAATTTCGAGCGAGAGCGAAGCTGCAATTTTCGTCAATAATGTCCGCAGTAGGAGAGTCAATGCGTATCAAACAGCCGTCAAGCTGCAATCTCTCCAAAGCTGAGCACATGTGAAGCAATTCCGTCATAAACGAAGCATGCATTTGGCCTACAGAGAGAGTGAGATCCTTGATGAAACAACTCATGAATGCTTCGATGTGAAGCGCAGCTGGGTGATCCAAAGTCCTCACACAAATCGAATTGGAACCTGGCCCGAACCGAAAACTCGTCATCTTATCAAAGCGAAGAGTGACCAATCTTATACTTTGGAAGCGCTGGACTAAACGAGTGCATTCGGGTGCGTGAGAACGCTCATGGACAGTTAGGGCGTTGACATTCTTGCGATAAATCAAATTTAGCCGCACGCAAGTGCCTCCAAGACCGCGTCCGGACGAATGATCTGCCCTTTAATCGGAGTCCTCGAAGTCTGCGATTCGATGGTATTCTGCGTTTGAGATTTGGTGGCCACCAAGGGCATCGAAAATTGCGCAAAGCGATTCATCTGAGAGATCTAAAAGCTGCATATCGGAATCCGCCAGACAAGACGAAGTGGAGGCCTCCGCAGCGGATAACGCAGACAGCAGGACTGACGACCGGGGATTCTTTTTCCCAACGAGGGAGATTAGCGTTGAAATTTGAGCAGTTCACCTGATCAAGATTTGCAACGATTTCGGAATATAATAAGAGAAACGAGTTACTGACATGCTACAATCACGGTATGATAGCCATAGAACAACATATCGAATCTTTTAAGATGTGCGTACTGTACTGTACCTACAGTGAAGTGCCGACAGTATGTGTGCCTTTTTTCATTACAGTGTGATTCTTTCATTATTTCTAGCCATTTCAATATCATTAGTATTGTACTGTTTAGTGCACAGTACAGATTGGCCCAATATTTTAATAGATGCCCGACGAACATGATACCTAGCTAGCAGCACAGAGCACGGAGTAGCTAATTCTGTCGCGGTTCCTCCTCGTATGCACGGCCCACAAATTTGTATCCGAACCAAATTGCGCTGTTCTCGTAGGTGGATTGCTCTGGAACTGCCAAAATAGCAAGCTTTTATGAAACTAAATTGTTTCCCTCTCTTAACTTGTCCCATGCCACTATCGCTCCAACATTGAAGAAAGTCGCTGAGGACTAACGAATTCTATCATCATAATAATATCATAATAATGTTTAGTGCACAGTACAGATTGGCCCAATATTTTAATAGATGCCCGACGAACATGATACCTAGCAGCGCAGAGCACAGAGTAGCTAATTCTGTCGCGGTTCCTCCTCGTACGTGCATATGCACGG
>JAUMHO010011759.1:0-10445 GCA_032360965.1 Ulva armoricana | reverse complement strand
CGTGAGCGGTGAGGCGGGGGGTGGGGCGGTGCGGGTGGTGGTGGCGGGCGACATGACGGTGATCGACGTGTCGCTGAGCCCGGCGCTGGCGGCGGGGATGGCCCAGGCGGCGGCGAGCACGGCGCGCTCGATGCGCCCCGCGGCCGCGGGGGGTGGCGCGGCGGGCGTGGCGATTGATACGGATCGGCGCGCGGTGGCGAGCCCCGTGGGCCACGCCCCGGTGCAGGGCGTGCGTGCGCCGCTGGTGGGGTATGTGGACGGCAAGAAGTTTGACCTGTCCGAATCGCTCGACGCGCTGACGGACGAGATCGCGATGTGCCTGCGCTACCACGACGGCCTTTTCCCGGGGCGCAAGGTTGCGAGAGCGATCTTCGTAGGGGGCGAGGCCCGCAACGTGGGGCTGTGCCAGCACATCGCCCGTGTCCTTCGCTTGCCGGCGCACATCGCCGATCCGTTTGCGCGGCTGGGTCGCCCCGCGAGCGAGCTGCCCGGCGGTGTCAAGCTCAACGAGCCGCAGCCCGCGTGGGCCGTGGCGTACGGCCTAACCCTGTGCCCGACCGACCTGTGAACCCGCACGTTTTTGTATTGGCCCTTTGGAGCCCTGCATGAGTCTGTTCAACAAAGCCAAATGGTCCGTAGCGCCCGGGCAGCCGCCCGGCGGTGTTGGCGCAAGCTTCCTGCCCGAGGAGTATGTGCGTGCGCGGACCGAGGCCCGCATGAACCTGTTCGGCCTGGTGTTGATGGGCGTGGTGCTGGTGGGCGTGGTGGGCGCGTTCGCGGTGACGAACACGGCGTGGCGGTCCATCAAGGCGCGTCAGGTGGCGGTGGACGGCCAGTACGCCGAGCAGACCAAGAAGATCGAGGCTCTGAAGAAGCTGGAGTTGCAGACGGCCGAGATGCTGGACAAGGCGGTCATCACGACGCAGTTGCTGGAGCGGGTGCCGCGCTCGATTTTGATGGCGGAGCTGGTGAATCGCATGCCGGCGCACGTGTCGTTGAGCGAGGTGTCGTTGCAGTCCAAACGCATCAACGATGCCCCCCCGGCGTCGGCAGCGCCCAAGAGCCTGAGCGCCGCGGCACCGTCCAAGGACGCAGCGGCCGTGCCCGCGGCCAAGCCGCGCCCGCCGCGGCTGGAGTTCACGCTGACGATGGTGGGTTTTTCGGCCGACGATGCGGGGGTGGCGGATTATCAGGCCGCGCTGGCGGAGTGCGGGTTGTTGAGCCGGGTGGACTTGGTGTCGAGCGCCGAGTCGGTGGTGGAGAAGACGGCGGTGCGCAAGTTCAAGCTTGAGGCGCAGATCCGGGCCGATGCGGATGCGCGGCGGATCACACCGCTGCGCATGTCGCGCACGGTGCCGGGCGCACCCGCACCGGTGGTCGAGGCCTCGGCCCGTCCGGAGGCCAACCCATGAAACTGACACCCAAGCAGGTGGTGATGCTGGCGGTGGTGGTGTCGGTGCCGGTGTCGGCGTACGGGCTGGTGTTCCGTCCGCAGAACCGGGAGATCGCGCGGGCGCGGGCCGAGATCGAGATGAAGGAGCAGATGCTGGCCAAGCTGCGCGAAGCCACGGCCCGGTACGCCGACCTGGAGAAACGCAACGACGAGATCAAGAAGAGCATTGATTCGATCGAGGCCCGCCTGCCGACGGGCAAGGAGATCGACAACGTGCTGCGCGAGGTGGCCCAGATCGCGGCGCGCAACGGCCTGAAGGTGCCGCTGTTCAAGAAGAGCGAGAAGACGGTGCCCGCGGGCGAGGCGGTGGAGCAGCCGCTGGAGGTGGAGATCACCGGCGACTTCGACGGGTTCTACCGCTTCCTGCTGGAGCTCGAACGCATCCCCCGCATCACCCGGCTGCCCGATCTCAAGATCGTGCGCATGGGCGAGACCGACGGCGTGATGAAGGCCTCGTTCACGCTGTCCATTTATTACCAGGGTGAGAAGACCAGCGCGGCCGAATCCGCCAACGGTCAGGGAGCCACGCCATGAGCACGCCGCGATTCAGGCCCGAGAGCGAGAGCGCCGGCGGTGCGGGCGCGACAGCGGATTTCAGCGGCGCGGGCGCGATGGTGCCCACGGGCGGCGGCCCGGACGGTATGACGCAGCCCGAGCCCATCGCGAGCTTGGCGATCGGGGCGGGCATGGACGAGCCGGTTCCGGGCCGTCAGCGCATGAGCTCGAGTTCGGCGTTGCTGCTGGGGGCGGTGCTGGTGGCGGGCGGGGCGATGGTGGGCATGCGCAAGCTGGGGATCGGGCCGGGCGCGGCGATGGGCCGCGTGCAGTTTGACACCAAGCTGGTGGACACGCCGCCCCTGGCGATGGCGGACCATACGGTGTTGCTGGCCGATCTGAACGCCAGCCGCGTGGCCCTGCAGGTGCCCGACGACTCGGTGAAGCACAACCCGTTCGTGATCGCGCGTGTGCTGCCGGAGCACGAGACGACGGTGGACGATTCGGATGCGCAGGCGGCGGCGCGGGCCGCGGCGGATCGGCAGAAGCAGAGCGCGGCGCAGCGCCGGCAGGCGCTCGCGGATGCGCTCAAGGGCCTGTCGCTGAACTCCATTCTGGAGGGGGCGACGCCGATCGCACGCGTCTCGGGCAAGGCCGTGTGCGTCGGCGGCCAGGTGGCCGGGCTCTTTACGGTCAGGTCGATCAAGGGCCGGACGGTGGAGCTCGAACACGAGGGCACGGTGTACATTCTTGAGCTCAACCGGGGCGGGTATACGACGGCCGACCCGGCACCCGCACCCATGAGCCTGCCTCCTTCCCGCGTGCCGCAGCCGTTTCACCAGTAACGCCCGGGGGCCGTGATGATCAAGCGCGATATCGACGCCATCCTCGCCGAGCTCGGCATTGACGCCGACCAGGCCGCGGCCTTTGGCGGCAAGCGTGCGTTGCCGGCGGGCAAGGCCGCGCCGGCGGAAACCGGCGCGCCGGGCGCGGGCCATGGTGCGCCGGCCAGCGCGGAGCCGCCGCGCTTCCGGCACACGATCGACCGGGCCGAGGAGGCGTTTGGCATTCTGCCCGCGGTGCCGGCGGGGCAGCGCTCGTATTCGACGAACAACGTGGTGGAGAACGACCCCGCGGTGCCGGTGCAGGCGCTGGCGCCCAACGCGCCGCGGGCCACGGAGTCTCTGGCCACGGTTTACTCGCCGGAGGAATCGGCCGGTGCGGGAACGGACTTGGCGTTGCCGACGGAGCTGGGCCAGTTGCTGGTGACGGCGGGCGCGGCGACGGCCTCGCAGGTGACGGCGGCCCAGGGAATCATCAAGCAATCACCCGGCAAGCGGCTGATCGAGGTGCTGGTGGAGCAGGGGTGCGACGAGCACAAGCTGCAGCGTTGTGTGGCCCATGCCGCGCACCTTGCGTTTGAGCAGATCGATCTGGGCAAGGGGCTGGACGGCGGGTTTGACGGGCGGGCGTTGCAGCGGTTGACGCCGGACTTCTGCCGCGCCAGGCAGATCATTCCGTTGCGGATGGAGGGCGCGCGCACGGTGCTGGGCGTGACGCGCCCGGACGATGTGTTTCTGTTTGATGAGGTGCGGCAGCGGCTGGGGGTGGCGGGGATCAAGCCGGTGGTGGTGACGGGGCTGGATATCCGTGCCGCGCTGGACCTGGTGACGGACCAGCGCGAGAAGAAGGAGGAGGTGGACGTTTCGGCGATCTTGTCGGAGGTGCAGGAGGCCGACGTGCAGGTGGAGAAGCGGTCGGCCGAGGAGGTGGACCTGGAGCGCGAGGCTGGCGAGAGCCCGGTGATTCGCTATGTGAACTACATCATCCAGACGGCCTCGAAGGAGGGCGCATCGGACATCCACATCGAGCCCGGCGAGAAGAAGCTGAAGGTGCGGTTCCGCATCGACGGCGAGCTGTACGAGATGATGAACCCGCCGGTGAGCATGGCGAGCGCGATCACCAGCCGCCTGAAGATCATGGCGAACCTGGATATCTCGGAGCGCCGCCTGCCGCAGGACGGGCGCATCCGCTGCACGGTGCAGGGGCGCAAGCTCGACCTGCGTGTGAGCACGCTGCCGGTGGCGGCGGGCGAGAAGACGGTGATGCGCATCCTCGACACACGGTCGATCAACGTGAAGCTCGAAGATTTGGGCTTCGACGCCGACACGCTCACGATCTGGAAGGGCCTGGTCGAGGCCCCGCACGGCATCGTGCTGGTGACCGGCCCCACGGGCTCGGGCAAGACGACCACGCTGTACGCCAGCCTGCGCCAGCTCGACAAGAACACGATGAACGTGTCCACGGTGGAGGACCCGATCGAGTACCACCTGGACGGCATCACGCAGACGCAGACGCACGAGAAGATCGGCATGACGTTCGCCAAGGCGCTCAAGGCGCTGTTGCGGCAGGACCCGGACGTGATCATGCTGGGCGAGATCCGCGACCAGGAGACGGCCGTGACGGCGGTGCAGGCCGCGCTCACGGGCCACCTGGTGCTCAGCACGCTGCACACCAACGATGCGCCCAGCTCGATCACACGCCTGGTGAACATCGGGTTGGAGCCGTTTCTGGTGGCCGCGGCGGTGAACGGCGTGCTGGCCCAGAGGTTGCTGCGCCGCCTGTGCGTGCACTGCAAGCAGGAGACGGTGCCGAGCGACGAGATGCGTGAGTTTCTGGAGATTCAGGGCATGAGCACTGACAAGCTCTGGGCGCCCAAGGGGTGCGACAAGTGCCGCAACACGGGCTACGTGGGGCGCGTGGGCATCTACGAGTTGCTGAAGGTGGATGACGGCCTGCGCGACGTGATTGTGCGCAGCCCGAATGTGGCCGAGCTGCGCCGCCTGTGCTCGGAGCGTGGGATGCAGAACCTGCGATCTGACGGCCTGAAGAAGGCGGCCAAGGGCCAGACCAGCGTGGAGGAGGTCTTGCGGGTGACCGAGAGCACGATCTGAGCGGGGCGGCCGGGCTGTCCGGGCGGTGGCTGCCCCGGCGCGGGCGTGCCACTTACAGTGGCGTGCCCATGCCGCTCATTCTCCGCTGGTTGTTGAACCTGGGTCCTACCAACCCCATCGCCGTGCGGCTGGTGCAGAACGGCTCGCGGCGGGCCCGGCACATGTACATGCGCAGCGCGTACCTGGGCGTGCTCATCATCGCGCTCCTGTACGCCCTGCTCTGGAACACCAAGAGCGGCGACCTGTCGTACCGCGAGCTGGCGTCCGCCGGGTCGATCTCGTTTCAGTACATCGCCTACTTGCAGATCGCCCTCATCTGCATCCTCGCCCCGGTCTTCATGGCGGGGGCCATTGCGCAGGAGGCGGACCCGAAGACCTGGGACATTCTGCTGACGACGCCGCTGAGCGCAACGCAGATCGTGATGGGCAATCTCGTTGGTCGCCTGTTCTTCATCCTGGCGCTGCTCTTCTCCAGCCTTCCGCTCTTCGCAACGACGCAGTACTTCGGCGGCGTGCCCGGCACGTCGATCTTCGCCAGCTACCTGATCGCCGCGTGCGCGGCTTTGCTTGTGGGCGCCACGGCCATCATGCTGTCGGTGAGCCGGCTGGTGGGCAAGCGCGCGGTGTTCACGTTCTACATCGCGGTGGTGTCGTACATCGCGCTCACCATCGCCATCGACTCGGTGCGCTTCGGCGGCAAGAGCGTGTCGTGGGTTACGGCCCTCAACCCATTCCTCACCCTGCGGGCGCTGCTCGACCCTTCGGGCTATCCCCGTGTCGCGGTGGGCACGCACACGGGGCCCGCGGCGTGGTTTCTGGAGCGGCCGGTGGCCACGTGGTGCTGGCTCTCGTGCCTGTGCAGCGTGGCGCTGGTGCTGGGTTCGATCGCCACGGTGCGGCTGGGCGGGTTTGTGGCCATCACGGGTGTGGCGGGCACGCGCCGGGCGGGCGTGTTCGAGCGGCTGGCACGCCGCCTGTCGGGCACCGCCGGGGGCAAGGCGGGCCGCACGGTGTGGCACAACCCGGTGGCGTGGCGCGAGGCCGCGGCACGCAACGCCTCGACCCTGCGGATTTTGTCGCGGTACGCGTTCATCGGGTTGGGCGTGGTGATGGGCGCGGTCATCGTGTGGGCGTTTCATGCCGGGTCGCTGACCACGGCCGACTTTCGCGCGGTGCTGATGTACGCGGTGATGGGTGAGATGGCGGTGATCGCGCTGGTGGTGCTGAACATGTCGGCCACGTGCGTGTCGCGCGAGCGCGAGGACGGCACGCTTGATCTGCTCTTGACCACGCCGATCCAGGCGCGGCAGTATCTGTGGGGCAAGATACAGGGCCTGATGGCGTACGCGATACCCATGCTGGCCGCGCCGCTGGCCACGCTGCTGATCGCGGGCGTGTACATCGGGCTTGGTGCGTTCGGGCGGGGTGGCGGCGACTCGGTGCCGACCAACTTCACAGTGAACGCCGCGGCGATCGTCGCGGCGGGCGGAGCGGCCGGCGGGCCGGGCGTGCCAGCACCGGTGGCGGTGTCGGTGCCCATCGTGCTGCCCGAGGCGGGGGTGATCGGGCTGTTGGTGGGCGTGCCGTTCATCGCGTTCTGTGCCATCATCGGCATCCAGTTCAGCCTCAAGAGCAAGGGCACCATCGGCAGCGTGATGGCGACGGTGGGCGTGGTGGCGGTGGTGGCGGGCACCATCGGGCTGTGCGGGTGGAACGCGGGGAGCGACCTGCCGCTGCTCGGGCCGGTGCTGGGGGGGTTGAGCCCGGCGAGCGCGGTGTTTGCGTTGGTGCAGCCGGAGGAGGCGATGGCACGGACGATTCAGCAGAGCAACCTGGGGGCGGCGCGGGTGGGGCTGGCCATCGGCAGCGTGCTGGGGGCGGGGGTGTACTCGCTGGTGGTGTACATGATGCACGCGAGCATGACGCGCACCTTTGACATGACGGTGCGGAGACTTGCGGGGACGCGCTAGGCGTGGCTACGCTGGCGGCCCCGTGTGGTCGCGGCACGGCTGAGTTTCCTCCGCCGCGCGTCCCGCGGCCTCTTCAAGGAGCCTTTCGATGAGCATGATCAAGGAGTTCCGCGAGTTTGCGCTCAAGGGCAACGTGCTGGACCTGGCCGTCGGTGTCATCATCGGCGGGGCGTTCGGCAAGATCATCAACTCGGTGATCGAGGACATGATCATGCCGGTGGTGAGCATCCCCGGGAACGTGGACTTCACGAACCTGTACCTCGGGCTGAACGAGAAGGTGCGCGCGGCCGTGAACGCGGCCGCGGCGACGCCAACACCCATGGGCCTGGCGGATGCGAGGAAGATCGGCCCGGTGCTGGCGTACGGCAACTTCATCACCATCACGATCAACTTCGTCATCCTCGCCTTCTGTGTGTTCATGGTGGTGAAGGCGTTCAACACGGCCCGCAAGCGGTTTGAGAAGGAGCAGGCGGCGGCACCGGCCGCGCCCGCCGCGCCCACCAAGGAGCAGTTGCTGCTGACCGAGATCAGGGACCTGCTGGCGAAGCGATGAGAAGCCCGGGCTTGCGCCGGGGCCTCTTTGGGCACCAAGCCGCCGACACGCGATGAGTTCCAGTGCCCACGACCAACCCGGTGCCCCCGAAGGGTTTGTCCCTCGGGGGCCGTGCCCTTTGTGCGGGGGCGAGTCGTTCGCGGTGCACATGCCGTTTCCGGACATTCCGGTGCGGCGGTGCGTGTCGTGCGGCTTTATTCATCCGGCGGTGGTGATGTCGCCCGAGGCCATGGCCCGTTACTACCGCGAGGTGTTCCACAGCCCGTGGCATCGCCAGGGGCAGCGGCTGAACGGCCGAGTGAACGCGGCGGCGCTGGGGCGCCTGCTGGATCTGCGGAGTGTGAAGAGTTTTCTGGATGTGGGCACCGGCTACGGCTTCCTGCTCCGGCGGCTGAGCAGGCGGGGCATCTCGTGCATCGGCACCGAGCCGAGCCTGACAGAGGCGAAGTACGCGCGCGAGGCCCTGGGGTTGAACGTGATCGCCGATCTCGTGCAGGACGCGGGTCTGCCCGAGGCAAGCTTCGACGTGGTGGCGTGCTTCGAGGTGATCGAGCACGTGCCCGATCCGATCCCGTTCATCGGTGCGTTGGCGGCTCTGGTGCGGCCCGGGGGCTGGCTGGTGATCAACACCGACAACTTCGAGAACGCGACGGTGCGGGCGCTGGGCCCGGAGTTTCCCAAGTGGATTCCGCACAGCCACGTGAGCGACTTTGCGCCGGCCACGCTGGAGCGGGCCATGCACGCGGTGCCGGGCCTGCGGGTGGAGCGGTGTGTGAGTTACACCGCGTGGGAGATGGCGGCGCGGCGTGCCCTCATGCGGCTGCGCGGGAAGGAACCCCGTGAGCCCGGGCAGTGCTACTCGTTCGCGGCGGAGCGCGCGCGGGAGATGAATCGTGCGTATCGCCTCTGGCCCCTGCGGCTGGCGGTGGCGAGGGGCTGGTTTGCGCTCACGAACCGGCGCGATGCGAGCGGCTCGATGATGTTCATGGCGGCGCGGAAGGGCGATCGGACAGTGGCGACGATCACTCGGGATTCGTGAACAGTGTTCTGGCCGGTGCCGCGTGCCCGTCGAGATAGACGGCGTTCACGCCGTAGGGCTCGGGGTGGATGGTCCACCGCTCGAAGCCGATCAGGCTCTTGTCGAGGTAGAGCACGAGGAGGTGTGGGCCGTATCCCGCGTAGTTGGAATAAGCACGGACGAGGGCGAGCGGGTCAAAGGGTGGTGGTGCCCCCCACTGGCGCGGGCCGATGGGATAGTGATAACTGCATCCCGACGCCTGCGCAAGCCACATGTCGGAAGGGCACCGCCACGGGACCCCGGTGGCGACGGTGCCGTCGGGCCGCAGGGAGGGCGGTTTGGCATCAACAAACCCCTCCAACGCGACGGGGAAACTGTCCCAGCCCCGCGAAAGGTCGGGGAAACCGCCACAGACCGGCAGTGTCTTGTAGGTGGTCTGATACGACTGTGTGGCGACGTAGAGCGTGCGCAGGTGCGTCATGCACACCGCGCGGCGTGCCTGCTCCATCGATCGCGCCAGTGCGGGCGCGAGCAGGGACATGAGCACGCCCACAATGGCCACGCAAACCAGGAGTTCGATCAGTGTGAATGCCGAGCGGTCTCGCATGGCTGGCTTGCGTGCGGGCGATTACTTGCCGGGCTTTGGTCTGGCGAGGATGCGCCTTGCTTGTCGCAGCACAACCGGGTCTTGGTCCGAGGCAAGCGCGACGTGGAACGAGGCGAGGAAGGGGTCTTGTTGCCACCCGAACGCTTCGATCAGCGCCAGGCAAATGGCGCGTTTCGTAGCGAACGGCGAGGAGGCTTGGTTGGCGATGAGTGTACGGATCCGTTCGTGCAGGATGGGCGACGCGGGCAGTAGCCCTTGGAGTTGGCCGGTTGCAAGAAAGTCTCCGGCAAACACCGTGGACAAGTGTGGCTCGGCGGACTCGGCCACGAAGAGGAAGTCGGCCCAGGCTTCGGGTCGCTGGGCGGTTGCTCCCAGTGCTTCCCGCAGCCGGAGCAGGCGGGCGTGATCGTCTGTCGGGATGGGGACCGTCGGGCCGGCCGTGATCGCGAGGTCGAGCGAGGCCGCGCTCTCGGCCGAGCGGGGGTCGTACGCCGGGGCAGCAACGGGGGGTGATTGCGTGCGCTCGGGGGGTGCCGTGCGATGCCACGCGACCCAGAACGATGCCGTGCATGCAGCAATGCCCGCGAGTGCAGCAACCAACGCCCACAGAGTCCGCTGCTTCACATCTCCACTCCGTATGCCGAGGCTGGCGCGCGGCATTGAAGGGTCGTGCTGTGCGCGGTGCCTCGTGCGTGCACATGGCCTGTCGTGCGTCGTGGCCCGTAGGTGGGCAACCTGCTAATACAGCCCGTACACATCGCAGACCTCTGTCGCGGCAGAAAGCCACAACCCTTGATAGGCCGGGTCGCTGGGTACAGGACATCCACCGCCCACTACGCAGGCTTGACAGTCCGCCTGACCCGCGGGCGTGACGGGATAGGGTCCCGGGCAACTGTGCTTGAAGCAGATCCAGTACAGAAGCTCGGGAGGCAAGATGATAAGCGGAACCTGCGCACCCAAACTCGCCGCCAAGGACAGGACCGCCACACCACCAAGCACCCTGGGTGCCGTGAACCGGCCTCGATACGTTCGCATGTGAATGCTCCTTGTTCGCGGGTGTTATTCCGCGTAGTGGTAAAGCGTACCCCCCCCCGGCGATTGTCAAGTGCGGGCCCGCTTCGCGGGGTTGGACGATGACCTGCCCGTCGGGGCTTGCGTTGATAAATCGGCGCGATGCGAGCGGCTCGATGATGTTCATGGCGGCGCGGAAGGGGTGAGGCGTTCGCGCACGTGGTGCATGAGGGGGTCGGTGTTCACATCGGCACCTGCCGCCGCGGCGGCCTCGTTGAGCAGCGCGGCGTGCTCGGGCCCCACGCGGTCCGCGGCGAGGGCGCAGGCCACCAGGGCGCGGCGGGCCACCACGCCGCCGGTGGCGCGGGCGACGGCCGCGGCCTG
>JAUMHO010011748.1:0-10447 GCA_032360965.1 Ulva armoricana | reverse complement strand
TGTCTGCGCCGGCTAGCAAGTGTTGCCAGCCCGCGTGGAGTGTCAACGCCGAGGGTGGATTCGTCGACCCCAGGCAGACACGAAGCAGGGTTCGCCCGCCTGTCCCTGTTCCCTACCCCCTATTGTCCGTTGTTGACATCCCGAGCTGGTCCCGTTTGCGCATCTGCTCCACGTATCGTTTTCGCTCGCGCAACAGCTCGTTCGCCGCTGGTCCGAGGCACGGCCCACCTTACGAAGGCCGCCGCGTACAACAAAGCCAGAGTAGGAACTCGGAAAAGCTTGACCACGCGCCCAGATCGTTTTACTTCTATCAAGCGATCGCTTCAAGACATCACTGTCGCGTCAGGGGGTAACCGATCCACAGGCTACTACTTAAGGGGGTTCCCTTCGATTGCAATCCTGGTCATTAGATGTCACATACTATCATTTCTCCGATGTCTGTTCGTACTTTGCCGTTCGCCACCCCCGACAACCTGAGACCTTTACCACAGTTGTCATGGCACAACACGGCACGTGAAATGATTTTGCAAGGAGCAGTCCGTGACATACGAGCGACGCCTGGCACCCAAATAGGTCATGTCCTTGTCCATCCTCTCACAGTAGAGCAGTCTGTTGAGATGGAATCTTTGGCTATGAAAGACGTTTTGCACTTTAAGGAAAACCTTGTCAAGTTATCGAAGTCACGTTTTGTCCATTTAGCTGAGACTCAAGAAGCCGAGTTCCACTTGCAGCAGGCAGAGATGAATCTGGAAACATCTACCTGGAGGGAAGGCACTATGATTGAGTATTTTGTACTGCGCGATTGCACGAGGCACGCCGCCTTCGTATCACTCATTGCAGAAAAGAAAATTGGCGCACAGCAACTTCGCCTGATCTATGTTCCTGAGGCCATGCCTGGCCGTAACAACACGCAGGATGTCATGTCATCCATGACCTACTTGGCAGCGAATGAGGCCCAAAAGCCAATGACCTCCAGCGATTTACTTCGAGCTGTTCGTCGTTTCTTGGCAGCTCGCAACCGTGAACATGATCTGACCCACGGTCCAGGAGGGGCGTTTTCCACATCCAAAGACCTCTCTAAGGCGTTTCGTAGCGCCATTCTCTTGGGGACTACGAAGTATGTCGTTGATGAGACCAATAACCTTGATGTTTTTTGTCAATTGGTGTGGTACTCCGAAGACATCGACAGCGGGGCCGCTGTCGACGAACACATTGCACTTAGAGAGAATCTGTGTGGTGAAGTCGAAGCGGGGCTACGGGCAGTACATAAGTGTAAGCCGCATTGCTCGTATTTTTGTTGTGTGCTGGCGGTGAAATGCGTCTTGTTTCGTACGCGCGCTATTTCCGGCGGGGGTGTATTCACTAGGCAAATTTTGAGTGTAATCGTTGCTCTACAAAGGCGCTTGGATGCTGGTGATCTAGTAACACCGATGGCGTCAGAACGCGTACCGAAACCACATGTCTGTGCCATCAGCACCTTGGCGAGAATTCTCTCAAACATATTCGACTCATATCGTGATGCAAACCATTGGAAAGTGGAAGGCTTCGATGATGTGGCAGAGTATCTCGGACTCAATTTGATGCTCATATCAGCCAGTGACATTGTTGGATCAGTCGCAAATTCCGTACTGAAACGAGGTGTTTTCGCTTGGACGCTGAGGAGGGAAACCTCCATTGACGCTGTTCTCGCCACATGCTTTGACGGGTTGTGCTTGAACGACAATTTCGAGGGTCTGGTATGCCCTGTGCATGTTATGAATGAAGCATTGGGTGTTAGAGACGCCAAGGTGAAAGTCAGCACTCGGAAAAATGATGCAGCTAGGCAGAGTGTTGTGGCCAGTTTACATTTACTGTCCGACCTGCAACTGACCGCGGAGAATTATGACCAGATGAAGGAGGCTGTGCTAAAGAAAGCTTCGGGTGCAGTTGAAATGTTTAGACAGACGCGACTGGAATTAGTTACTGCATGCGGGGTAGGCTTTGCCGATTTGAGTGAAAGGGACAAGGCACTCTTCGACAATTGCGTCAACCATTGCGAAAAGTTTGACGACATACACCCTAGACCCGTGGCGTTGCCTACTACGCCTACGAAACAGGACGTACGTCCCGGACAACTCTTGAGGCGGAAACGAGAAGTTGGGCGTCGTACGGTCCCCGTGAAGAAAAAGAAGAAGAAGTCCGTCGTGCCGGTTGTTAGTCCGACAGTAAGGGCTGATGAAATTGGAAATAGAGACACAGATTCCGATGCGCTTTCAGACTTCATTAATTTGTCTCAGGAACACATCACTGCAGGGAGGGTGTCCGCACGCAGCGAAGTGAAGGATGCACTAGTTGATTTGGCAATTGGGTTAGGAGACCGTGACCCTGTGAAAGGTGCTGATTGGGAATTTGTTGACGGAGAAGAACCAGATGAAACGAACAAAAGAAATCAATACGCTGAAAGGCAGAAGAAACTAGCACCAGTTATTCCTCACGCTAAATTCGCTGACGTTACTGGCAACGTTGGCCCTTATCTGTTTAATCCAAACGAACTAGAGAAAATTTCGGAGCAGGGCCGTCGTGTTTTCCTGGACTTGATGAACATGTCAAAGTCCACTTGCTTCTGGTATCCGCCCGAAGACCCACGATCAAGTTTGAGGTTCAAGCGAAGCGAATTTGATATTTCTGGTGAAGTACTCCGAAAATTTGAGCTATTACACTCTGGTGTGACGGTCATTAATCAAGCTTTACTACCGAGAACATCTGATGGATCTGTTGCAGCTGACAGGAAGGCATATTACTCCGATTTTTGGTCAGTTGTCGATGTGACTGGTAAGGCGTTGGAAGGTCAGTTGATGTGGAGTTCCATTATCAATGCACCAGATAACGGAGTCTGTGATCAAGGTATCCGCTTTGGTCGTCTCATGACCGATGCGAACGCGGTCAATTTCCTGGGGGAGACGAAGAACTGCAGGTCAGGCTCAAATTCAACCCACGCTGCGTACAAATCGAAGGGTGAAGGAGACTGTGTTATCGCTGCGATTGTGAGCCGTTTGTTCGGGTCTGCAATGACCGGGTGTCCAGACACTGTCGGTGTGGAAATGGTATGCTGGGGGACGAAAATGCTGGCTAGTATTGGTCCAGGCCTTGTCGATGTGTCGATACCCGCATGCAAGTGCAACGTGCATCTAGGTTGCCCCGCGCAGCGAGTTCACGTGGACCTACCCCTTGCATCAGCGGATAGTGATTGTCTTCCGCCGGGATGCAGTGGGAGTGAATCGGACATCGGTTACTTCTCTATTGTGACGAATTTACACGGGGCTACTATTCGCATCATCAGAGATGGAATGCATTTCATGAATGGGCCTCAGTCCGTTTTCGAAGCAGCTGTGAAACATACGAAATTTTCGCAGTTATACATTCCGCCTTTTTCTATTGCTGTGCTTCGTAGCGACCTACCACACGCTGGAGATGAGTACCTCATGTCGCTTCTACGTTTGTCTATTGAAGGGGAGCGTTGGGCTATGGATGCACTGGAAAAAATCACTAATCTTAAGCGCAACAAATGCGGTTGTGTTCGTGGAGGATCAAACGATGTTTGCGCATGTGATGGAACCTGTGGTCCGTATGTGGCGATGGTGGAGGCGAATAATGATCTCGTGAGGGGGCACTGCTACTTCCAGAGTAAGACCGCCGCAGTACCACTGACGAATTCAGTTTACACTCGAGCGGGTGACTGTGACTTCGGCTGTGCGGAGGAAGGTGGAGTGATGGAATCTAAGTTGAAGGAAATGAAAACGAGATGGGCTTAGATTTTGTCAGGAGTCTATCTTTATCGCGTTGTGGTGATGTAAAGATTGCCTGTGTTTGCCGTGGAGTGATGTCACACTGTCGTACAAGTCATCATTCATTACAGTACTGTAATTGGCGCCTGAAGTGGTCAAATTTTGAGGAATGGGTGGGTGGCTATACGTGAAGTGACGAACATGATACTGTTAGCTGTGGATATTTCAAACACTATTTGGTACCTGCTCGCATTGTGCCCCAGATGAGCATTACGCCTCTAGGCATTGTCTTGCGTTGATTGTGCTGGTGTACTGGAGTTTCCTGGAGAAGTTTCGCTAGAAGTGCGTTTTCACCAGTGCGATCGATTCACGCAGTGGTCTTTATGGACGCTGGTAACACCTCTTCTTCCATTGGTGACCATTATTCGTCTTCGATTCGGCCGAACAGCATCGCCGATACCGGCGGTTATCGACGACGTCGACAGCAAAAGCGTAAACGTGTGGCAACCTCGGAAGGAGAGAGTGCTGGGCAGGAAATGGAAGTTGCGGTTGAACAATCGGAAAAACAGGCCCGGAGTGTTCATGGTTTTGGGGTAATTGACTCAGCGTCTCATCCCAGAGGTGTCGTGGGAATCGAAGGGCGGGTTGGAGATGGCGACAATTTTCTGGCAGATGTATGTAACGCGGACTCTAATTCGGATCTGAGCTTCCCTGTTGCTGACGGACCTGTTCAAGACGTTGGTGAAAATTTCATGGGCGTCGAAGTGGGCGTTTACGATGAAACACAATTTACTATCCCGAAGGTTATGCGTCGGCAAGTAGGGCGCCTGTTCTCTTTTCTTAACGACGGATCCGACCGCATGGTATGTGCTGACGATGCGCAGTCACCGCTGTCTTCAGATTTAGAGGAAGAAGCCTACCAGAACTCGGGAGTGTTGGACTTGCCGTGTTCTCCTGCGATGCGAGAGAGAGGAATTGGAATCGTGTGGGGGGATGATGCTGTTACAAAAGTGTATGGGACACAACAAGATTTAGATGAGCGTCTATCCAGAATGAAATGGGCAATGAGGAACTTTGTTGTCACAGGAGGTCCTGCGAAAGCAGTGCCGATAGGTACTTTCATGATGCTCTGGGGTATTTTGCACTTGGTCGGAAGTAAGCGTTGGAAGATGAAGGACTACGATGACATGATACGCGTCATGTCTCTTTCTGTCGCGAATGCGTCATTCTTGAGGGAAAACGCTTGGAGGGAAACGGTTGACTGCAATAGGGCGGAAGAAAACAACCCGGCAACTTACGAAATGAAGTCAGGACCATTCATTGCACCTAGCAGCAGGAGATTAAGTACGCTACTCCCATCAGTACTTGAGACCGTCGCTGTACCGCTTAAGTACTATCTCGTACCTATCAACACGTCCAAGACAGGAGGAGCTAAAGTTGTGAAGGACCGGAAAAAGGCAGCGGGAATACGTGAGGAGAAGAGGAAGGCAGTGCTTGTTGAAGGTGGCCCGTCTGTAACTGTACAAGAAAGGCTTGGACTTGAGGAAGAGGCGATTCCTCGCGCTGAGACGCCCAAGCTGCCCGGGCACCGATCTAGTCCAATTGTACTTGAAGGGAGTGATTCCTCCGGGACTATTGCTGTCACTTCCCTCGAAGATCTCATCAAGTTTGACATGCTCACTCCAGGCATTTTCCACTCTGTAATGAGAGAAGCAGGGAAGGAAGGTACAGATCCGTTCTCGATATACAAAATCCCAGCAGTTGCAGCAAGATCTACACAGCACAACTTTTCGATGAGACTTGACGCGATTGTTCCATTGCACGAGTTCTGGGAAAATTCTTCTGGTGGAACTGGGAATTGTGATGAAGAAGAGGCTGTATTTGCGGGACGTATGAAGAGAGTGACGGTCGGCGTAGATGATTGCGTAAGCGTGCTGACAGAAAATGCGTTTGACTCACATGAACGTCTTCGTTTCAAAGATTGTTCTGTTTGTTCGTCATCAGTTGGTTCGGAAACAACTGCACATCCACAATCTGGCAGCAATTTCGTGTTTAATACAGCCGCTGCTAAGTCAAGATCTGATAGCACTACCTTCGAAGGAAGGGTAGTGGCAGTGTGGATGGTGGCCGGTTGCGAGTCCTGGGAACGCGTTAATCGCATCTGCGTGAATTTGTATGAGAGCAGACGAACAGCCGAAGCACTAGTGATGAGTGGGTCGGATGTACCATGTGGAGGATACAGACTTCGAAAAGAGTACCGGTCTATGAGCGAACAGGCAACACCTGACGAAATTCTTATTACCTGTCTGTTATCTACTGCTTCGTACGGCCGTAAAGGTGATGGCGCCCCGAGAGGCCGTAATATCCCCTCGAGCAGGTCAATTGGGGCTACCCCAAAGTTACCATGGTCACCATTGAAAGCTGGAGACACTGCTTCCTTGATAAGAAGTGACACTGTATGTCCTACTACTTGCGCATGTATGCGAAATCGACCGGAAGTTGATTGTGCTACTGTTTACGCTGTCGTTATCAATCGCTTCTGGAAAGACCCTTCTGTATCAAGCACTTTCGTATATGTCATTGGAGACCTGAAGGAGGCCATTCATTGTTTGAACCAAGCTGCGCTCGTAGGCTGTACGGAATTGGGTAAAAGGAACTGCCCGTATGGAACATCAGTCGAAAACCAAGTGTGTAACTCCGAAGTGTTGCGTACGTCCACTGCATGTACTGATAATCGGTCGCAATCGCTGCATTTCATGCGCAGGTCCTGCAAAGTTATTGCCATTTCTGATGGTGTGAGTACGTGCAGCGGTGATTTACATAAGAATCGCCACGGCTACCTCGAGCCACATCTGCGTCGTGAATGTATGACTGCTGTACCGACTGTTGGATTTCTCGGAGCAGACAGGGGCGGAAAGAAGTATTTGATTTATCGAATCGTGTTGTACTGGGATGGGTTTACTCAGGATAGTACCAGAGGTTCGTCAGCTGAGGGCGTATATGCGCAACTACTCAATCTGTCACCTGAGGAGAGACGAAGCGCATCTGCGATACGAATTATGAGTCTCGGTCCGCCAGGATCTGACGTGCGGAACATATGCGCCATTTTACTGAGTGACCTAATTAATCTGATGGTTCACGGTTGTCTGTGTGTGACAGCGGACGGTGATGAGATTATTGTGTTTCCGGATCTAGTTGCTGGGTTAGCTGACACTCCTGCTTTGACGCAAGTCCTCGATACGAGAGGTCACAATTCCCTTACACCTTGTACATTATGTTGCTATGAACTGAAAAGTGAGGCTGGTCTAGGGCTGAGAAAATCAGGAGGTGGCGGTAAAGGCGCAGCAGCGAAAGCTAGAGATGGTCATCGTTACGCAAATATGACCACGCACAGTGGATTGGAACGAGGCAGAAGAACCGGTGCGAAACAGGAAGCAATTCGTGACGCTTGTCCACCGGATCAGGAACTCCTTGACATCGGTATGCAAGTACTGGGAAAGGAGGATTTGCCTACCAATGGAGACGTCGGGGACGTTGATGTTGATCCTGTTGAAAGAAATGATGGTACCTACCAAAGGACAGCTAATGACAGTAATGGAAGGGCCGTCGATTTATTGCCTTTTCACTGGTTCCGGCAGGAGTATGAAGCAGCCCGTGACAGGGATGCGCTACCGAGAAACGCTGACGGTGTTTGCATATATCCTGGAACTTTCTGTCCTTATTCTGGAATTTTACCCGGCGTGGAGCACTTGTTGGTCGGTCTCTTTAAGGGTGCAATGAAGTTTGCCTTGGGCCTCATGTCACCACGCGATAAGTCTGACGTAAATTCGTATCTGACCATGTACATGGGTGCATGTGGGATACCTGTGCAAAGTCAATTTGTTAATCTTGACTCTTCTATTGGTCTTAATACGATGAGCATGTCACAGTCCTATGCTGTGTCCTTGTTTGCTGAACGGAGCCTTACGGCTGTACTGCGCAATGAGAACCGCC
The DNA here is from genome assembly GCA_032360965.1 of Ulva armoricana. Taxonomy (NCBI): domain Eukaryota; kingdom Viridiplantae; phylum Chlorophyta; class Ulvophyceae; order Ulvales; family Ulvaceae; genus Ulva; species Ulva armoricana. The sequence continues at coordinate 2,690 of JAUMHO010011748.1, read as the reverse complement.
AGGTGAAACAAGATTCGAGGAGGTTTATGTATGATGAGGCTCTACCAGCAGCAATCAGGTTGGTCCGATTAATTTCTGGAGTTATTTCGCTAGCGTGGGTCAAGGAAAGTGCGGCATGGGATAAGTTTGGATCTACATATGTGCCGTTGCTCCAAAGGAAGATAAGTGAGTATGTTATGGCTGTTGACGTTGTCTGCAGATCTCCTTCAACACTGGCAGATCCACATCTTTCCAATGTGCCTGTAGATGACTCTGATGTGATCGGAAATCTTGGAAAGCGACGTGGTGGTGGGCGGAAGAAAAAGGCAACGATGAGGAGCCAAGATAAGGAGCCAACCAAAAGCCCGAGTGAACTTGCTAGGATACACGCTGACTCGCCAAACGTCCACAAGGTGAGGGAGTTGGGTGTTAACATTTTGGGAAATGTTGGGCATCTGGCGAAGATAGCTGAACTAGCCTTCGAGGTGCGTCATGGCCCTATGAAATCGGCCATCGAGTCAGGTGCGTGTACTGATTCCCAGCTCGCGGCTATGGTGAGTGCAATATTTAGTGACTGGAGTGGCCGAGTAGCCATGACCTATCAGGGTGCTCTTGATCGTGACAAAGGGTCTATTTTGGCCATGGTAAGGTTTCTATTCGGAGAAAAGGATTACTTGTTTTGTGTTGAGCATGGATTGTCCACTGAAATGACGGAGAGGGTCATAAGTGTGATTGGTCCGAAAGAATTCAACCAGAAGTTCCTAAAAGAGCATGGAGTGAAATTAGTTGGCGCGCAGCACGCTAAAGTTGTGAAAGAAGGTGACAGGGAAGTGTGGGCTGCGGAATTGAGACATTCCGTACTTCTACGAGATTCCCCAGGAAATCGGGCACTTGTGCAGGCGAGAGTTGTCAGTGAGGTGGAGAGTATTAGAGAGAATTCTGTGGAAGAATCGTTACTTCGAGCGAAGGGCGGCATGGCGTCTGATCATAACGAAGGCCCTGTTGATGCGTCCGAACTCCCTAAGCCCCCCTGTGATGTTTTGTGGGTTGCGTGTGTACGGAAGCAGTGGTGTTCCTCTTTACCATCCAAGATGAATATTAGATCCGTGGGTGGACTGCAACGCTTCATGACGAGTATTGTCGTTGGGAGTATCGTGCGAGTTGATGAAAATTGTCTATACAAATTAAGCCCAAAATGGAGAATTCCTGTGCTGCGTGTTCGGTCAGACGCGGATCAAAGTTTGCATTCATTTGGAAATAAGTACACGTTCTGGTGTGTACTGGGGTTATTCCAAGTTGGGTCCGGGGGCCATTCCAGTATTGGCGATGAGGTTTTCATTGGCGATGATGAGGGAGGTATTGCTGCACTGAGTAATTCGTGTTTGGGCGTTATTCTAGCACCATGCGTGTATGTGGACGAAGACGAATGTAGACCGACTCTGGGAAATATTGACTATTCCCGTCCTTTGAGAGTGACGTGTAATGCGCTGGAGGGTGTTTGCACTGGAGAGGGGACACTGGATAGAGCTGTTGTGATGAATCCAGACTGTAGTGATGATTCAGTTGTACCTGTTTGTTCAATGAGTCTATGCGAAAAAGTATGCGATGGTGGACATTGCGTAATTGTTGGGGACGAGAGCATAGATAATAATTCGAAGCGGGTTGTCAAGCATGGACGAAAGTGCGGAGCTTTGAACGGGGGTATGTTTGTAATACGCGATGGTTACTCAGGTTACCCTCCGCGTAGCGCTTGAACTTCTGTATAAATATCGAACTTACTACACCCTGAATCTGTAGCTTTCACTACCCCCGCCCAGATGTCATCTTTTGAGGCTGATTACTCTGAGAACGTCATGTCTGTCATGAAGAGGCACCTTTGCTACACCCCCTCACCCAGCCCTCAAACAATACGAGGCTATCACAATGCTGGTCATGTTGCTCTAAAATTAAGTACTTCGTGGTACTACGTTACATTGCATGGTTGTAATGGGTTAGTTAGAAGAGTGCGCTGTCTTTGTGACAAGTATGTGATGTGGTCGTTTTCATTCCGATGTACGTGAAAGAAGTCCGATTCATACTGTGTTTTAGTACCCACCTGAGTGAATATGTCTGTGTGGACCAGTGTGGTCCTTTCTCATTTCACGGTGCGTTGCTGTAGTCCAGGAATTGCTAAAATTAAGTGTATAGTGTTGGTGGAAAATCTCGATTTCTGTTTGGAAACATCACGAGCACTGTCTGGTGTTTTTCACTGTAATTAGGAACTAAAATGTAATCGTGTCAGAAAAAATGAAATTCGGGATAGCAAACAGTTTACTATATTTTAGTCAATTTAGCCATTTACTGTAAGTTATTTCCGTGGCGTGGGGATATGCTGGTCATGTTGCTCTAAAAGTAAGTACATCGGGGTGCTACGTTACGTTGCATAGTTGTAATGGGATTGTCAGAAGAGTGCGCTGTCTGTGTGACACGTATGTGATGTGGTTGCTTTCATTCCGATGTGCGTGAAAGAAGTCCGATTCACACTATGTTTTAGTACCCATCTGAGTGAATATGTCTGTGTGGACCAGTGTGGTCGCTTCTCATTTCACGGTACGTTGCTGTAGTCCGGGAACTGCTAAAATTTAGTGTACAGTGTTGGTGGAAAATCACGATTTCTGTTTGAAAACATAGCGAGCACTGTCTGGTCTTTTTCACTGTAATAACGAACAAAA
>JAUMHO010011716.1:0-10458 GCA_032360965.1 Ulva armoricana | reverse complement strand
GCACTGGAATTATCAGGGAAATCCATTACCCCTTACACGATTCCGACATCCCGGAAGGGGTACCCTCTGCACAGACGCAAGTTAGAGCCTCTCTCCCATGAGACGTTCGCGATCGGTAGGTTGGGAAATTGCACGAAGGTGATGCAATATCTGCACCATCTTGCGGAGAGTGCATGCGGTAGGAGGAACAAGAGAGGTGTGTCGACGTGGATGGCACAGGCGCTAAGAGAGGTCAGTGCAGCGGCGTGAAAAGGGAATAGCTGGGTGATTAAAAATACCATGTCGCGCGCTGCACAGATTGCAGGGACTAGTTTCGAAACTGCGATGTATCCGCGGGGGACGTAAGCAGAGGAGAGGTGATTAGGTGGTCTGATTAAAAAGCTGTAAGCTTTTAAAAGTTTGCGTGATGCAACTATGACCATGCCTTTCATCGATGTAAAACAATATACACAGCAGCCAAACAACTCACAATTCCCTAAGTGAAGCAGCAGCAAAACACCCCGACACAGAGCCCTTGAACCCAGCACGCTCCAGAATCCTGCATGCACATAATCACCCTGACCAGCTTTACTTCTCAGCTGTTTAATGTGCAAATGAACAGAAAATTAATAGCTCGTTACTCGGCCATGTGCGCGGCGTGGCGGCTGTCACAAGTGCTGACCGCCGGGAGTTGCATGGCAGCCGAATCGAGCGAACCCGAGTCACAGGCCTCCGATTTATACAATCTAGATCTAACGCTATATTTTGTGGGTCTTGCACACAGAAGGTCTCTTACACTATCGCTGCGTTCTGTTTCACGCTTGGTGGAGCGCTGATTATCGCGTGTGCAGGCCGCAGTCCTCTGTTTGCGTGCGACAGCTGAGACACCAGTCTTCTGCTCGGCACAAACTCATGCGTATGATATATGCACATAAGCAAGCATTACTAGCAACGTCACCCCGATTAAGCTGGCTCACGGGCTGAGGAGCTGGTGTGAGAGGTGGGAGTGCAGTCCACACACTTGCCACCTACAGCTGTCTCCCTGGGCCACGCCATCAAAGATTGCCCTCCTGACATCCTAGCGCAAGCATGGTGCAGTGCTGATGTGAGTTGAGAGCAGATTTGCATTGGTGAAGGAAATATCAGCATTCTGCTGTATGCCAGTCCCTGTGTGCTTTTTTACCCAGGCACGCGTGGACCTCTCCAGCATGCAAATGCAGTTGTGTACCTCTCCCCACCGCAACGGTGTGGACACCTCCATCTCTCCAGGTCTCTGCGTGTGGTGACACACGACACAGTTTTCCGTATACTTCAACTCCTGCTCTCTAGCCCTCCAGCACCCCCTGTAGTTCCGTGTCTCTCCATCGCCCCATCTATCTAGCTCCCCTGCTCTCCACCCGGCCATCTACTGATCTAGGTTCTTACCCCTCAAAATCTTCAGACCTCCTGCCCTCTAGCTCTCCAGCTCCCTACCTCTATTCCCCGACGCAACCACACAACTCCTGGACTCTCCAACTCCCTGGCGCTGCCTCTCCGCCCCTCCGCCCCTGAGGGCCTAGCTACGTCTGTGCCGAACTGACTGCGTCCCTCTCAACAGCACCTGCTCTCGCACTATTCGGCTCTCCATGCATTTTCACCTCTCGAGACTCTTCGCCTCTGTGCTGCCACCCCCTCCTCCGTCATGCAGCTACGCCCTGTTTACCATGCATGTTGACCGTAATTTCTCTCTGCCCCTCCACCTCTGGCGCTCCAGCTCCCAATCTCTGGATCCCCATCCGTCCTGCTCCCCCGCTCTCCGGTGCCGCAGCCCTCCGGTGCCCCAGCCCTCCGGCCCCTCAGCCCTCCGGACCACCAGCGTCACGCCTTGTCCTGCGTCCGGCAACCCAGCCGTTCTGGCACCCCAGCCGCTCTGACACCCAGTGTTGGCAGAATACGGGTAGTCTCGAAAAAAATCCGTATGAAACACTGCATACGGTCCCACATTGCAACCGAAGGCTTGCAAGCGTTAAGTCTTTAAAAAGCTACAGCCTCGCCGCAGCCTTGCTACAGCCTCGCTACAGCCTCGCTACGGCCAGGGACGTCCACAAAACTATAACTTGTGTCTGTAGTAGGATGGAGTAACATCATGGCATCCTCGCACAGTCGGAATCGTCAGATGTGCACCTGCCTCGATTTGCAGTCACTGTCACTTCGCACGTCGCACGTGGTCACTGTATCAGCTTTCAAGCGTAACTGGTGCGCGTTTGACCATATTGTAAGCAGGAAGCAAAACAGGCTGACCCTTGCCCGGGCTGTGAAGCTTGTGTATTGGTTTAAGAACTTGCGGGCAGTGGAGAAGTCTGATGGCAGCACCAACACTGCCCTGTATGAGCAGATGTACCGTGACATGTTTGGGTCTGATGTTGAGGCGTCCAGTGATAGTGAGGGTCCCTGAGGCGCTGCAGTTGGTAGGTATATATACAGCAAACTGTAATCTAGCTGCCAGTGGGTGTAGTGCAAGCTGTACTTCGGGAGATGGCGCGCGAGCGTTGCCCTGATCCGCCCCTGCCCCCGCCCCCCCAGCAAAAACAACCGGACTGTATTCTCAAGTTTCACCGTATTCTCAAGTTTCACTGTAAATACTCCACCTTATTAAATATTCCAGCCAGACCGCATCCCATAAGAAATACGAAAGTGCCATCACTCCTGGCACCCCAGCCGCTCTGGTTCCCCAGCCCTCGGCCCCCTAGCCTCGAGGAAACCCAGCCGTAAGGCCCCCAACCCTCCATATTTATTTGAATATTGGGTATTTGATTATACTGAATATTTGATTATACTGAGTATTTTAGTAGATCGAATATTTGATGCCATTTGACTGATTGTACTAAAGTCTGACGTTCAGAGTGTGTGAACCACTGCTGACAAGGTTGCACTGACAAGAATGGACAACGATTTGGGTAAGCCGATGGTCCGATTGTCAGCACATGTGTGCTAATGCCAATTGCAGCTCTGTGGGTACTAGTACATATACACGGCTGCGCTTTGTGAAGGCGAAAGGCCAGCAGTCGAGGCTGAGGTGCTGGGCTAGGGTGTGGGAAAGGCCTACTAGATCGCAGCTGAGAATGTCGATGTCCGTGGCAAGAAGTTCAACCAAAGTTCAGCTGAAACGATTGTGGATCCGTGCAAGGTGGTTGAACGGCCCACAGTTTCCAAGGTGACAGCGGACTACATCCCAACGAGAGGTGCAGCTATGGTGACAGTGGCTGCGGTCATGAGGTCCTGGAGGGCTGTTCACCATTTACTGAGGCACGGCCTCAGGCCGAGGCGGTGGAGGCCGGAACGGGAGACCAGCGGGGTTACGGTCAGAGGGGCTAAGGTGGTTGTAAACATTGCCGAGGTTTGGATGCTCCGTCGCCTTTGGTCCAGTGACGGGTGGAAGGGAGGGGGGGCTGCAAAATGTGGGCCCTGCGGTGCCAGTGGTGGTGTTGAGGGGGCTCTCTACGAAACCCAGCTTAGTTTCATGCAGCAGCCCATTGGATACCTGTGTACGTCTGATTCGGACAGGGCATAGGTACTCCGGGCATATGGCAATGCCATGGCAGACATACGCACATCCTTTCCGGCAGCAGAGCGCCACCTCCGTACTATGGCTACGGAACAAATTACCACTGAACGCCACTGCCCGACGCCACAATCTGATGTCCTCAATGACCCCTTCACATTGGGTGAGGTCCAAACGGGGCTCTATCGGCTCAGAAACTCACACAGCAGCCAGACTTAACAACATGCAGGAGGTCCTGAAGGACTCTGGAAGTGGCTGCGTCCGGTTACTGCGCTCCCTCTTCAACGCTGTCTATGACCCTGAATGCATGCCCTAGCTCCTGGACGCAAGGAGTTGTTACGCACCTCCCCAAGGGGGGGTGACTCAGCAGACTGCAGCAACTATGGAACACTGACCCTGATGCCAATAGCAAGACAGCTATTCGCAAAAATGCTGACCCAAAGATTGTTTTATGTCGAGTACTTCCCGGATCATTTTAATGCCGATGACCACAAGGAAAATCGTTGGCGCCACATGGAGCACCTTGTCACATCGTGCACAGGCGCCACGCTCCATGCAGGCATGCAGGGGATTTCGTGTCTTCACCCGGCAGTCAACCCAGCCAGTCAACCCAGCCGCACGTTCTGTCGTCGATCATGCATTCCCGAATCGTGGCAGCTGCACGGATGTTGCAATGGCTTACACAATCCCCTTCCTCCTCAACCTGGTAGTTGCGCGTTACTACAGCGGCACTGATGTTGTGTTGTCGCTGCACTTCTGATCGCGTCATCTGTGTGTATTGCGTCCTTGTTGGACTCCTTGCCTGCCTCCTCAGACGTACGGTGTTCTAACAGTACGTGTGGCGTCAGCCTTCCGGACTGGTCCTTCCCTGGGCCATGGCTCACTGGTGCTGCACCTTAAGGCCAATTGCCCTCTGCCAACTCTCCGCCCCCCCTCGTATGACAGTTTAATTGATTTTGCCCCCCCCCCCCACCCCAGTGGATGTGTTTGCACTGCACGTCCGCTTTGTCTGCTCCTACCTGCTGCGGTACCGGCGCTGTGGCCTATGCGCGTTTGGGTCTGGCAGAATTCTCGAACTCTGTTTCCGCCAGCAGAGTGCGCATTGGCTGGTCACAGGCGTGGGCAGATCACATCTCCATGAGCGGGTGAAAGTGGGTAGAGCCGACGCTGCTTTTGTAACTACTAGGTAGAGCCGACGCTGCTAGTGGTGTGATTCATTGTACAGGTTCACTTAGTGGCAACCGCCGTTAACTCATTTGCAATTGCAAGGCACAAGCTTCTCATGCTTATGGAGTTCGACTCGCCTCACAACCTTCGACCCGGGTTCGGCTGCGGCCCAAACTCTCGTGATGGGATCGCGTCTGGTCCACTTGTAACCGGTGCCAGTGGTTTCGCTCATGTACTATTTTGTAACTACTATTTTGTAACCACTTTTCGAGAGCGATCGCGAAATTTGCGAAGGATATACTCCGGCGTAAGGCTCTGTGAAGCAAGCTCACGTTACGCTTACATCTAAGTTGGGACAGAGCCACCGGAATCGGCAAACCTGATGACTCGAGCTTGAAGAACGCGCGGGATCGGCATTAGGGCATAACTTGCTGAGCTATAGTCAGTCATGAACGTGTCGTGAACGGCCTTAATGTTGTATTTTGGCTTAATGTTATATTTCTCGCAGCTTCCTGCGAGGCAAGTCGGCATAATTCGACAGTATCTTTCGGTCACTGTGCCGCCACGGTAAAGAAGCCGCCTTTGTGGTTATGGCTTCCCCTACGCGGTCTAGGGTGCCGGCGCCCCCGGGAACGTGACTTATCCCTTCTTCTGGACTTCGATATTCAGGTGATCACCCACGAGGATGTTTTCGGATGAACAATTATCACTGCCGCGAACGGTAATCTTGCAATGGATGTACAGGCGCCTCGCAGAACACGAATGTCTCCCTTTGCCCTGGCAAAAGTGGTGGCAGTGCTGATGGCATTTGCCTTCTGTGTATATATAAGCACCGGCACAACCAGATGCCCCACCACAAGCATCGCCACTCCACTCGAAGTTAACGTTGTGGTCCCATCCCCCGCGCTATCTGTTCCAAAACAAATTTTTTTATATACCAAGTGCGGGCACGCTGCCAGGACCGCCAAGCTGAGGAATTGCTCTGTCAGAAACAGCCCCAGGCAAAATGATCTTCTCCCCCATCACCAGCCTCTGCGCTGGGCTAGCCTTGTGGGCCCCAGTTGCGCTGGCTGACATTGCGGCATCTGGTGCGCCCGTGTACTCTTTTGTATCTTCTCTTTTGTATCTACTGCGGTATCTGGTGCGCTCACATCCACATGCACATTCATATTCGCCGCAGCGTTTACAATGTTGGCGAATTTCCAACCAGTTTTGCCATCACTGCTGCACTGCAGCAGCATGCATATACGTATGTTAACAATCAGTTCTATCCAACACAGGCATCCCCGGGGTGCTACAGCATAGCTTCTAGCCCAGCATGGCCAGCACCTGCAGCCACAGTTGCACCATGCCCGTGCCCCCTTCTCCCTCCCTTTTCTCTCCCTTAGTTTCTACGAATATGTACTCATGCATTTCTATTAGTGTGTAGTCATGCCAGTTTCTAGCACAGGTGCATGATACAGTAAGACCAAAATGCAACTGCATATAGGTCTCCGTTCACATCCTCCGAAGCGTTCATATATGCATGTATGCGCTTGCATGCAAGCACAGCCTGTTCCACGCATCGCATATAGCAACATTGCAGCCCAACACAGACATGCCAATCAGCGCCCCCTGCATCTAGCCGCAGCCAGCCCGCTGCACTCATGGTGTTCCACTACGTATCGCTCAATTGCAGTACTGACTCTCTGCGCAATTTGGACCCAGGCCCGTGCAAGACTGCTGTGCAGCCGGGCCTCCACCTTCCAGAATCAAGCCCTCAGCTTGGAACAAAACTCAGGTTATCTCAATCGAAACACCCATTCATCGCAAGCATACATTATGGGGCAACGGTTCTCTACATTGCATACTGGTACACATGTGTGAGTTGCAAATGCAACTGTCACTGGATGCTGGTGCCAATGGCCTCGTTCGGGGTTGAGCCTCGACCCTCGAGATCTACGTGTTCCGTGTTCCGTGTTCCATGTTCCGAAGTATCATTGCCTGCGCCTGGTTGCTGCGTTCCTGCTGGGTGTGTCTTGTGTATTTTGCACTCGTGACCCTCTTCCTGCACCGGTTCTGCGCGGCTTGTGTTTACCTGACTGGTCGGCCCTGAAATCATGGCTCCGCTTTGTGGCGCACCCGCTTGTTGCTGCCCTTGTGCCCCCTCCTGCACCCGACCTGCACATGTCCGCCCCTACCAGTAGGCGTGCTGTGGCCGATGCCCGTTTGGGTTTGGCGTGATGCCCGATAACTCCAATTTTAAAATTTATATTATTTCTCCTTCGAGCAGAAAATCCCCCTCCTCTCTTTCGACTGCACGCTGTTCACACCGGCTCATGACGTGGACAGCTGATAAGGATTGGCCATGGACACCACTCGTGGCTTTCAGGCCATGTGCATTTTGAGGATGCTAGATTGGATTGACATGATTTCCGATCTGTTCGAACGGTTCGAGATCTCTGCTAGCATGGCGCCACTACCTGATGCCGCCCCTGTGGCGGTGCCTCCCTCTTATCATGTCTTACATTTTTCCACCCCTCCAACTTCTCGTAAATGTTGGTTTTGAGCGGTCCTGTGGCCAATGTCTGCTTGGGACTTGCGTGATGCCCAAAATATGTGTATGATTGGGTGGTCGTGGTCACGGCCATGTCGTCATGGCCACAAGTGCGAAATGCAACTGCGTACAGGTCTTGAAGCACATCGACAGGTACATATACAAGTGAACAATCCCCCGTTCAATTTGCATGTCTCAATACATATCAACCTCCGTCAATTGAGGTCAAGACACACTCTGTCTCGAGCAATACAGCTCAGTGCAACACATACATAGCGCACACATGCACCCCCACGCACATTATGCATGCAGGCATCCCTATCATTCCACCGCCCAAGGACTGCTGCCCCCTCGACCAGTTCTGCTGCGGCAAAATCTGCCTGCCGGACCGCATTGCAACCCTGATCCAGTGCGAGGCGGTCGAGAACGGATGCTGCGACGTTCCTCCGCCACCCGACGACTGCTGCGAGGAGGACGCGTTCTGCTGTGGCGGCAAGTGCATCCCTGGCGTTGAGATCTCCGACAAGACCCCCTGCCTCGCCGGCGGTAGCTGCTGCGACGGCGTCCCACCACCGGAGACGTGCTGCCTCCCGGGCAAGTGTTGTGACCCGTACAGGTGCTGCGGCGGGGAATGTGTGGGCGGGCCGAGGGACGGCAAATCAGAGTGCCCTGAACCGACGGAAGGCTGCTGTGGGGGCTTTCCTCCGCCACCTGACGAGTGCTGCCCAGAGGGAAGTTTTTGCTGCGGAGACAAGTGCCTCCCCGCCAGCGGCCCCGACGCCCCCGCGATCCCCTGCCCCGTTGACAGCAACTGCTGCATCATCGCCCCTCCCCCGCTGAACGAGGTGTGCTGTGGTGAATTTGAGTGCTGCGACGGGCTCACATGCTGCGGCGGTGAGTGTATTACTGGGCCGCTCCCGGACAAGGCCGTCTGCACGGATCTGGCATGCTGCCCAAAGGAGACCCCCCCACCACTGCCGGTGGACGATTGCTGCCCGGAGGACAAAGGGTGCTGCGGCAGAGTTTGCATTGACAAGGACATCCTGCCCTTCACGAGGTGCCCTCCTGGCAGCAACTGCTGCAAGGACGACGATGCGAAATGCTGCGCAGAGGAGGAACGAGTCTGCTGTGACGGTTTCTGCCTGCCGCCCGGGACCGTGTTTGTTAAGCCGTGCGAGAGCAACCTGTGCGGATGCCCCGATGAGGAGCCTCCGACGTGCTGCGGCGACAAGTGCTGCGACGACCTCCCCGACTGCTGCGGCGGGGAATGCATTGACTTCAACTTGAACCCAGAGATTGAGTGCTCAGACAAGCCTTGCTGCACCGGCACGTCCCCGCCTACCATGTGAGCACGTTGCCGGGGAGCCACGGCTCCCTTGCAGGCGGCCGCTCGTAGCAAGAGGCCATCTGACGCTTGCTGCCGGCACAGCACAGCACAGCACAGCACGGGGACTGCCGTATGCACGTGACATGTATATAGGGTATTGGGAAGCTCCGCGGAGCCGTACGTGATTAGCTGCACACATTTGATGTGGCTGGGGTGGGGCAGGTATGCACCACGAGCATCTAGCGCCACAGCCACTGCCGCAGGCTTCTGTGGGAGCGTACTACTTGGTGGCGGCGGCGCTGTTTGCCTCTCCCTAGAAGGCGCTGGACCGCTAGCTGTGGAGGAGCATGCAGGGGGGCGAACTGCAGTAGTGTGCGTGCTGCTAGAGTTTAGCAAGCAACTGTGATGTAGAACAAGTTTTGTGGTAGGCATGTCTGCAGCATGCATGCATACGGCTGCGTATAGTGGTCCTATTACATAAATGTGGCGCTGCATATGCCGCTCTTTGTGTTGAGAACATGGCTCTACATCGATTCATTGTGGTGTAGTGCGTGTAACAACGTGTGTGTCCAGTCAATGTGTTGGAAGAGGTCCCCTGTGGGCGCGGGTGTAATGTAGAAACATGCTGTGTTTCAAGTGTAATAGGTGGAGGGCCCGTAAACAAGCATGCTGTAGTTGCGAAATCAAGTTGCAATTTCAACGAGAGGTGTGTCTAGCCATGGCCACAGTACGTGTGACCAAGCTGGTACATGTGTACATGTGAATTGCGCCCTTTCAGCTAACAGAGAGCGCAGGCTATACAGCAGCATCCACATGCATGTGTGTCCCAACTACAAGCGGGCCGCCTTTGTTGCATCCACATGTGAATGTACATTGTTACACAACCCAAGAAATTTCCTTTTACTGCTGCTATTCAGCCTTACGCCAGTTTGATTCCCCACCAGGTTGCCTCACCTCCTCCCTCCCGGGCCTCCCTACCTGCACGCAAGCTGCCCCTCTCGTTCATACACACGTTTGGCTCCCTGCTCTACTCTTTATTGGGCGCTCCCTATGGAAGGGGGCGCCGCGTGTCGGCCCCGGCAATGGGACACCCGCACATCCATGCCCGCATGCATGCATCAGGCGATTGCGGGGTCTGGGTTCAACGCACACAACTGCGCAAATTGGGTCTGGGTTCAACACACACAACTGCAGCCTGAGGGCTTCAAGTTTGCTTTGTCACGTCGAGAGGCCAACAATCGAGGTGTGTGGATTAGACGCATAGCGGTCCTACTAGGTCTCAGTAGAGACAGGCTTTCCGAGTTCTGGCTAAAACTTCAGCCCAAGCGGTCGGGGATGTTCTTGGAATCATTACACCAGACAAGATTACAGTCCAGTACAGCATCTTCAAGTTGGTATGCTGCACTCCAAGCATCACTGATCACCACATGTTGCAGTGATCTCTCAGTACCATGCACGTGTGGCGACAGGTACCACACACATGCACTGCATGAAGTACTCACAACAGATGCGGGCAAGGTCACTACGATAGTTGGGGCGGCGCGCAGAGGCCATCTGACATGTGCACCAAAATTTCAATGCCGGTTCCGGTCACACTGACTCACAGGGCCTCGTGGCCCATGTCCTTCAAGTTTAAGTTACTAAGGAGACAGGGTGGACTGAGGCGAACGCTGAGTGGACCAAGTCAAAGTGGGCGTGGTTCCGGAAGGATGCGTGAGAGCACGCTGAATTCAGTCAGAACAATAGTTCTGGTTATTGCTGGTTGAAGCTATGGCGCGTGGGTACATATGCGCATGTGCAAAGAGTTCGAACTCCATAAGGGGGATGCCATATGGGGCCCTTTTTGGGGCAAACGGAAAGGGAAATTTCGATGTGGCAACTCGAGAATTTCCACTTCGCCTACTCGCT
>JAUMHO010011705.1:0-10478 GCA_032360965.1 Ulva armoricana | reverse complement strand
CGGGTTTGTAGCTGCTCAATCTTGCGTTCGTGCGCCTGGGCTTCGACTTCCAGCGTCTCGACCGCTTCCTGCGCTTCTGTCACGGCAGCGGCAGCAGCTTCCTTGGCTTGAGCCAGGTCAACGCGTTCGGTGGCTACGCGGCGCTCGGCTTCCCCGACGGCGGCTTGCCAGAGGACCGCCTGCAGCTGCCCCAGGCGTTCACTGATCGTCTCAGGCACCTGCACCTCACCTAAGGCGTGCTCTTCCTGCTGTGTCTCATGCCAGCTCTTCATGGCCTCGCTAATGGTGGTGAAGGAGCCGCCGCCGAGCTCCTTGCGCACGGCGGCCAGGGTGGGGCGTTGTCCGGCCTCGGCGAGGCGGTTGGCGATGGCGTGGATGTCGGTGATAGTGGCCACGGTTAGTCCTTCAAATTGTAGTATATAGTATGATACTATATACTACATTTAGATACAATTAATCTGCCTCACACGGTCATGGCACGAGGGGTAATCCGGCCAGGGGGTGCGGAAGGGGAGGTCGTGGGCGGCAGGACGCTCATGTCACCGGTGAGATACGGGATTGGGGTCCACTCCACCTCTGTGCGTCAGAGGTAGTAGCGCGCCTTCCTTCAGGTGGGAGCGGCGAGGGCGCAGGATCTGTCATCGCCTGGCTGCGGGATCTTCTGTCCACGAGCGAATGACGCGCAGCGGCTGAGGGACGCTCGCCCCTGGGTGGCGAAACCACGGAAACGCACCGACAGAAATTCAAATCGAAGGGGTGACCTTGCACCGCGAAACCCAGCACCGGTCGTTTGATGCCGAGCACCTATCACCTGCTCGACCGCTTCTCAGCCTACACAGGGTCGGCTGTTCTCAGTTCGACGCAGCCGCTTCTTTCCGAGTGGTGTGAACAGTTCGCCAATTTGTTGAACACACGTGGGCCCAAGGTGAGCACAGGAGCAATGCGCATAGGAGTCGACGCAGGATTCGGCGCTTCTCCAGCACCGTCAATTGGCGTGACAGAGCAGGGCATGCCTAATCGGTCCCGATACCGTCGGGGCGAAATCAGACTAATTCAGCCTGTGCATAAATGGCAGCAAAGACCGTGTCATTACCATCGTTTAGGGCGGCTCCTTCGGCGGTGTTGTGTTGCCGGTCGCTCCGGTGGTTTGGCCGTGTTCGGATAGTGAGACGATGCGTGACTGCGTAACGGATTCGCTCCAGGGTCCACCACCTCAGCCAACAGCGACAGTCGGAACTGTCTGCCATTGATAACACGGATGCCCAGCGTGGTGTCGGCTCGCTCGCCGCCTTGCTCAAGGACTGCAAACAGCCTTGGTATCCGGCTTGCCGCCTCGGTCAACCATTGCCATTGTTCTGTGTTCATACACCCAGTCTACAGCCTTGAATCTGTGAGCCGACACAACGACTGCCAACGATACCAGCGCTACGATGGGAGCATGGGGCAGACGACGCAAAAACAACGGGATGAGTGGCTACGGGAGTTCCAGGCCATTGCAGCCGATTGGGGCGGGCAGTGTCTCAGCGTTGAATACATCAATCAGCGCACGATGTTGACATTTCAGTGTGCAGAAGGTCACCAATGGTCGGCGATGCCGTGCAACGTCTATCACAAAGGCTCATGGTGCCCACACTGCAATGGCAATGCAAAGTTAACGCTGGAAGACGCACACAAGGCTGCCGCAACTCTGGGTGGTGTGTGCTTATCTACCGAATACGTTAGTGTCCATGAACCTATGCGGTGGCAATGTGTAGAAGGTCATCGGTTCAGCGCATCACTGACTTCTGTCAGAACAATGGGTGCATTCTGTCTGGAGTGCCAGAAACTGACCCTTGATGAGTTTAAACAGCTGGCCGAGTCAATCGGTTACACGCTGCTTAGTGACACCTACCACAACAACTACACCAAAATCCGACTGCTGTGTGATGCCGGGCATCTGGTCACCATACAACCCAAGCACCTGAAAGAGGGCAGGCGTTGCCCCGACTGCCGCAACGGAATTCGCTGAGCGAACGCTCTGCGACGTCAAACAGCCTGTACGGCTCCTAGAACATAAGTAGATCCAGATTTCCGTTCAGAGAATGTATGTCATTGAGAATATTATCATTGACTCAGCCGTTTTCATATTCCCACTGAAGCCAACGAATTTCTTCTAATTCAAGGGTTTCGACACAACATTGCTTACAGTACAAAGCACACCATTTATCTCAACCATTCCATGAGCTTAGAATACCTGAACAGTAATTTGCACCCGCTTATGTAGAGGAAGCCAAGACGGGATACTTGGAAATCGGTCAATATCGGATATTTGCTAGTTGGTGGCGCATATTGATGATGCATGGGACATGGTTGATCCATAATAAAGCCTACATTGAGTAAATCAACATACAGTTTTGTATAAAGCTCACTAAGTGGAGCCGAAAGGTAAAACAGTACTCAAGGGGTGGCTGCAGAAATGCCACCCCTCTTAATTGTTACCGCTTCCTGTTTTTATCCGCAGCTTTTTCAGCACGTTTAGGGAAGCCATCGTCTTTTGTTGTATCGGACTTCCTGCGATCAGCTTCTTTTATTCGCTTGGCCGCCTCATCGTCCATTGGTATTTTTTTCGATTTAGTCATTGTCGTTACTCTCGTCGTCACCCTGATATTCTTCATGGTTAGGATTGAGTTGGTTTGAATAATTGTCCATGCTGTCCTGGCACGCATCGTTGTTAGGATTCAAAGAATCGCTTCGGTCGTCGTTTGGATCGCTCATGTAATTTCCTGTGAGATAGTTAATGGTTTTGTCGAGTGGGTTCGCCTAATCTGAGATCAGTGAACTGTCATCGACAATAAATGACCAGCGCACGGAAATCCACGACAAGAAATGGACACCCATTTTCTGAGCCTATAGGTGATTTATGTGTAGTGCGTTGTTTACAAAAAATGGTTAATCTGATGTGATGCAAGCGTTTATTCATTGAGACTAAGGTATCGAATCAGGGAAATCTACGACAAGAAATGGACAACTATAAAAATATACCGGAAGGGTATGAGATACCTGAAAAATGTCCGAGCACGTCAGAGCTGCCGACTCTATTCTGGTTCAGCGGGTACGGTGATCCGCTAACGGATGCTGGACTGAAAAGGTGGAGTAAATCAGAATTTGCACCATCTCCATTTTCAGAAAATGCTCATGACCCAAGCTGGCAAAAAAACATCGACCGTAAGATTTATAAAATCGAAGCAACGCTACGAGACGGTGGAATTTGCGAAGAGGCGCTTGAGCAGGCTATTGAGCTAGTTGTCGATTTAAACAAGTGGATGATGGATCAGGCCTTTGAGGCTGATCCGAAATCGGTAGTTGAATGTCTGCTAGAGCGCATGAAGATGGATGCGTGTGGTGAAGCCTTGGTGACGGGGACCTGGCTGAGATTCGAGCAAATTGCCTCTGAATTCCAAAAAAATGATCCTGATGGGGCTAAAACGATTCTATTTGAATACATGCTGTCACATAAGCGTACTCAGTTTAAAGATGATATTGAGATTTTATTAGTAATGCTTATCGCATGGTTTGAATTCCTATCGTTATGTCCTGGCGACACACTTGGGTTTCTGTATAAAGTTTCATCACCTCGTAGAGTGCCGTTGAAACTATGGATGCCGGTTGAAAAATCGGGGGAACTAAAGACAACGCGCTATCAAGTAATGAATCATTTTCTTAAAAACATATTTCCTGCTGAACACCGGAGAAACCGGACGGCCGAGCGTTTTCGCGGAGAGCCTCAATGGAATAATTCGCTTGAACTTAAAAAATACAAGCCTATTGATATAAAAGCAGTAATTTCATACTTCGGCCTTGGGAAGGTGACAGAGCTAGAATCATTTCTACTTGGTAAAACCGTGCAGTTCGCATACTTTTTCGGGTTGTATCAAATACAGATGTTTAAGGCAGGGGTACCAGCAAAGGATATTGTGAAATCATTTGAGCGAATAAATTTCGTACAGGAGAGCTTCCAAAAAGGGCTGGTCATATTTAGAGAACAAAGAAAGGTGGCTTAGCTTCGGCACTGACAGCAGGCTAGGAGGAGTGAGTCGATGTTAGAGGGACTCGGAACGTTGCAATATCCGGTAGCCAGTTGACGGGACAGTAGCCGCGCGGTCCCGAGTAGTTTGTTGATGACGGCGGAGAGGCGGTAATCTGGTGTTACTGCCGGTGTAATACCGCGGGTATTTGCCGCGGACATGATATTTCATATTTCTCATTGTAGAAATTCATCTTCCGTGATATCCCAGTAATTCAGCAAAATTCAGGGTCCTGTTGCTGATTTCAGATTATGCCAGGCTCTTGTTGATGGACTTTTTTCGGAGCGATGTTTGAGCGTAAATTACATAACCGAAGAGCAACAGTGCTTGAACAACGCTGAAGGGCCAGAGAGCTCCTCAGCCCGTTTGTTTCAGTGTGCCCGATGCTTTGCTCAGACCATGATTTGCAGATGCTGTGATAGAGGCAATCGGTACTGCTCGAATTGCAGTGCACCTGCACGCAAACATGCAAGGCAACGAGCAGCTAAACGCTATCAGCAAAGCTCGCAAGGACGATCAAATCATGCTGAACGGCAGCGCCGGTATAGAGAAAGGCAAAGAGCGTTGAGCGTGAAAGTGACGCACCAGGGTAGTTCTGCATCCATTGATGTGGTAGCCATGAAACAGAACGCTCAGAAAACTACTTCGTACCGGAAATAACCTGAGCAATACAGCAACTACACCATTGTTTGTGACTACTGTGAAGGGATATGTTCGCAATTCTTGCGTCGTGATTTCCTTTCATTCGCCAGCCGCGTACGTCAGCACTGAAACCTTCAGCGCTGGAAACTATTTGTTCCCAGAAAGTGCGTTTCGAGTAAAAAACAACTGATCTATTCCATCGAGGTATGGAACACCTTCAACTCCGCGGCAAATACCCGCGGTAATACACCGGCACTAACATCTGGACAGCCCACAAACCCCGCTAAGCGTGATTACTGTTATAACTAGGGGTATCAATAAACAGGGCAGTGGGCACGTCTACTGCGACAGGACTGGCAGGATTGTCCGCCGCACATTATCGCCGTAGGCAAAGTACAGTGAAATCCAAATCTAAAATCAGGGAAATGGCCATATTGGGCAATTAGTCGACTGTCAAATTCAGATTATTCCGAACACTGTTTGGGAGGTCATGTCCTAGTTTCTATACGTGAACATAAATCGAGATCTTAGTATTGCCATGATTTTCAATTACTCACAATGAGTTATGCTGAAGGATAGTTGTCAAAAACCTCTGCAGCCTCTTCATGAGTGATAATTCGATCAAAATATCCATTGATTTCCGTCTCTATATCGGTTTCAGAGCCACACACCACAACGGTTATGAAATCATCATGTGGAATTATCATATCGCGCTTCCTACGCTGGTCACGATAACACTCGGCGCGTGGCTTGTAAGAGTATGCCTGCCCTTCACTGAACGGCTCGTCGACCATCTTCATTTCCAGATGAATAGCTAGTGTTCTCCCTCTGGAATTGCGTATGAAAAATAGAGCATCTATCTCCATACTTTTAAGCCCTTCATTAAGCTGGCAGTTGCATTCATCACACGGTTTTTCAGTGAATACATTAGCCCAAAATGGTGCTAACAAAGTGTTGCTCTTGTCACGTTCATCCCACTGGTCAGTCCAAACTAACTCACCATCTCTATAGCTCTGTTCATGCTCAGTACCTTTTATAAGGTAGTTCCTATGCTTTACCGAATCCCGGAAGCCACGAGCAATTGGATCGAGACGAAATTGCGCATTAGGTGAATATTTGCAATCTTTAATACCTGCTTTGTCTCTGGCTTCGTCTTTATAGAATTCTGGCATAAGATATCTCCGTATCAGATACCGTAGCGACCATCACAAGCTCATTTTTAATAAATTGCATTCAGTCAAAAAGAATTAGGAATAGATACTCGTTATACAGCTCAAATAATTGCCTGATACTTTAATTTTTGAATTATTTCTACACTTCATCGAAAATCACCGTGGTGACTTTCATCATTGGGCACTTTGCTGCCATCAGAGGGATATCGATCGGCGACTAGGCGATATACATGGACGACGACTGGTGAGTCCTCATAGCTGTCGTAGGCAAGGTTTGAAATCAGCGAATACCGTTGTGAAACCATACCGAAGCTGTGTGCCCATTGCTGTCGCTCAGCCCGATCAAAATCAGTATAAGGTGTAGAACCAAACCTATGCCCGACGAGTGATAAGACAGACATTTTGTGCTTTGAATCGGAAGCTGTTGAATTGATACGATCTGTGAAAACCACAAGTCCGCTGCCACTACGACGATCTATAAGGAAGTAACGGAAGAAGAGTTCGAGAAAGTGTTAAAAAACGGTGGGAATAGCTATCGAAGGTAGGATCTTTTTTCCAGGATATGACTCGTTGCCATGGCGAGACTACCTTCCTCCTGGCGCCTAAGACAGGTTAAAATGTTTCTCTACATACTTTTTGGCTACAATATGCGCAGAGCGTGTCATTTACACGACTCTACTTCACAGGCTTATTCGTAGGCACGAGCATTCATTCGGAACGACGAACTGTTGAAACTAAGCTAATACATGATGAAGCCGAGCATCTTTGAACAGTACAAAAATACTCGACTACAGGTACGCCGCCACTGCAACGATCTATCAGGATACCTCTACGGTGACGCCTCGCGATTAACGTGAGCCCCCTTATCAAAGATCTTTACTCGCTATATCTTGAGCATTTGAGCATATTTTGCTGAGCAGCTCCGGAGCTACAACTTCTCCTTTAATCTGTTTTAAATACCATGGATAGTTAACCACACAGGCTTCGACATACGTAACGTCATGACACCATTCGTGGTCATACCTGTTACAAGGTATGTGAGAACCCCCGGACCTGTCTCTTGTACATTTACCAACTGGTGCGTTAGACCCCCCATCGGTTGCTGGGTCTATACGTGGTCCCTCTTCATCTCTAACCACTAAACGGACAAGACCATTTTTGTTAAGCTCTGGGTTAGTCAATGCTAAATCACATTCGTGAGCCTGAGGCCGATTTGCCTTACAACCGTATTTTTCAAGGCAGTAGGCGTTAGTTTTCCAATCCCTCCCAGCGAGATCTAGGTATGTGGTTGTGATACCTGCTGTAATGTCAACAGGAAAATCCTCTTGGTAGATACACTGAAAGAGCTTGTATTTACTTTCTTGAAGCAGCCCGAAGGAACAACAGTTTGGAGCATGTTTGTTCAAAGAACAGAAGTTTTCCTCACCTTTAACGATATTGCTCACCGTAAATTTTTCTGTAGCCCCCCTTTTTGAAACAAAATTAAACTTACTCAGTGCGTTGATGGCCTTTTGGTTAACGGTTGACGGATAGTCTCTAAAATTAATAATTATGCGATCAAGTTCTTTTTCGAACTGTTCGCTATATTCCTGCAACGCTCTCGCATGCCTATAAACAGATTTGTTATAGGGTTGGTCTTCGACTAGATATCTATACCGAGTTGCGGCGTTTTTTGTTTCTTCTACCATAAGTTTTAGATCAAACAAATCTTCAATCCACTGGCGTACGAATGTCACATCGCTGCTTTCTTTAAGTTCATCAACTATGTTACCAACAACTCCGTAGTCTTTGATTTCCACCATTAATATCGCAGCGTTTTCACCCATTACATCGCTTCGAACTTCTTCAGAAAACGCACGCAATCTGTTGATGACCTCTTCTGGGGTCAGTGTTACTACACCACCTCCTGGAACGTTCGTATCGTTGCCTGCTTCCACACCAGCTGCTTCCACACCAGCTGCTTCCACACCAGCTGCTTCCACACCGGTTGCTTCCAAACCGGTTGGTTCGACATCGACACTTCCTACTAGTGTGCCGACACCTCCACCAGCTTGCGCATAAGTAATATGCACTCGGGTTTGCGTCAATATATCAGTCACTGTTGATTCAAAATTCGCTTCGGCGCCAAACCCTCCGTAGGCCGCTTCGACCGAAGCTTTTATCGACTCAAAGCTGGATGATTCCTTGGCACTGAATTCCAACAACATGTAAAGCTCTGCCCCTAATTCAATAGAGGATACAAAGCCATTCCCGTAAGTTTTAAAATAGGAACCAAAGGTGTTATCTGGTGCCAAACCTGCTGCTTTCGTACCACTAGCTCTAGCTAGTGCCGGTACTGCCTCATACGAATTAAGCTGTTTAACCCCGTTAGCGACACGCATTGAAGCCAATATGTAAGCGTTTTGGCTCGACATCTCTACGCTACTAAATAATGCAACCTTGGCACTTCCGCCAAAACCACCACTCGCATAAGACGCGGATGCATCTAGGGACATAGTCTTCTTAAGATCTCGTTTGCTATCGATAATCTTTATATCGTATTCAATAGCGTTTTCAGGTCTAAAGCTTTGCTTGTTCTCAGTAGCGACCACAGCATCTCCACGTGACGTCCCGGTAACCGTGTTAAAACCATCTCCTAGCTCAACTGGTCCAGTCGGAACAAAATTTTCGGTGAATCCCCCGTAGATCCTCTCATTCTGTAAGGTCTCAACCTCAGTAGCCATAGCTGCGTTGGTCATAATTTTGTTCAAAATACTATCGATGCGATAAAGAGATAGAGCAGTGTCATCGTCGAATTTTCTGGGAATTTCGAAATTGGCAGCCTTGTATTTGGCCTCAATTTCCTCATCAGACAAAAAGGTGACGTTAAGTGTTCTGGTTAGATCGCCAATCAAAAACTCGTAATTTCTAATATTTTGAAGCACACGTGGATCATTGGTTATGGCTAGTTGACGAGCGTCTGACGGTGCGTAATCGTTCAGTTTGCCGTCGCCGTCTACATCTGTATCGTCGAGAATTCTAGGCAACGATATTCCATGAGCGGTCTCATGAATAATGACCGTAGATCGACTTGTAGCTCCCGTTGTTCGCTGCTTGAAGAAAAGAGGCATGAAGTGTATTTCTTGAGGCTTGTCTGGCCAGATAAACGCTACCGTCTCTATTAAGTCCTCGCCATCTCCTTCATAGCTCTCCTTTGGACATATCCATGAATTGAACGACATGTTTGTTTTAATCGAGTTTAAAACAGCTTTTATTGTCTCAATATTTGGACCACTAAAGTTTTCATTAGCTCCGCCCAAATGTCCAAACCAGAATTTTAATGCTTTCTGAACCGCTGGATTCGAAACAACCGGTTCTTCTAGATTCGTGATTGCTATATCGAGCCGCTCATTTGCCTCCTTCGTAGCTGCTTCTATATACGTCTTGTCTGCACCAGAACACACTGGTCCTGTTCGCTGTGGTTCCGCTGATGCTTTGCCGCTAATCATAAGCGCTATAAGAACCAACATGCAAAAAACGATTTTCATCTGTAATCCCTTTTTATAACTAAAAAAACAGTTTATCGATTTACAACTGAGTGCGAAAGCTAGCCCAAACTGCGCTATGACTATGTACACGCTCAACTATTCGTTGACCTATCATACAGTGAACAATCGTAATCGAATTATCGGCGGATCTGCTTCAAGCGGCACTAAGTGGAATCATATTTACAGAACCAATGTACTACCGGTTTGGGCCGAACTGCGACTGTCAGATTCTGACTGAATAGTTTGCTGGATGCAATTGGCGACCGGCAGCTTCAAGCTGATTGCTGCCTGATGGCAGTCTATGGAACTCCTGTTGGAACTGATCAATTGTCGTAATTCT
Source organism: Ulva armoricana (assembly GCA_032360965.1). Classification (NCBI taxonomy): domain Eukaryota; kingdom Viridiplantae; phylum Chlorophyta; class Ulvophyceae; order Ulvales; family Ulvaceae; genus Ulva; species Ulva armoricana. The sequence continues at coordinate 733 of JAUMHO010011705.1, read as the reverse complement.
TACCCGCTTTTTTTAGCACCTGCCTGACTTCCTGTTCTGTGACATCTTGATAGATAGTGGTGGTAGCGGCAGATTTGTGCCCCAACACTTTTTGAACCGTTTTCAGATGCTCACCTTGATCATGTAGTAAGTTTGTTGCCAGTGTGCGACGTCCAGAATGACTACTGGCACGATCGATACCTGACCATTCGCGTAGCATCGTGGCCATATGATCCTGCAGCGTATTCGGGCTGTAAAACCCGCCTTTCTGGGATAATAACAGCGGGTGATTCGGTTTCAGGGGCTTCTTGAGCGCCATACGTTCATCCAGATACCGTGAAATCGCCTCCAACAGGGCAGAATCTGCCAGTGGCAGTTCTCGTGTCTGGCCACCGGACTTCTTGATGGCCGGGTAGTAGTCAGTTGCATCAAGTGTTTTCTTGCGCCTGGCATCTTTGGCGATTTGCTTGACGAGGCGATCAAACTCGGCGACGGTAAAACGAACGCTAGTGCGTTCATTGGTTTTATTGCCGATGGCAGCCATTGCACGGGCGCCTTTGGTGAAGCTCTTGGGCAGTACCAGGACGTCTTTGATCTTGTAACCACACGCGAATTCATCGCTCAGAGCGGCGATCTCCCGAATACGCAACAATGACATTTCCTGAGCACGCAATCCCAGCTTGAAACTGATCTGTATAATCAGCGCATTCTTGGCAGGGTAGCGATGGTTCTCGATCTCGTCGAGCACAGCGCT